>JARFXV010000932.1:0-119111 GCA_031761425.1 Cosmopolites sordidus | reverse complement strand
AAATTTCGACTTTATTCATTAATATATTTTCCTTGAAGAGCAATACCATCAGTCCAACGCTTTTGTAATATTTCTACATCTTTTTTAATAGAACTTTGCCTTTCTCTTTATCTTCAAAATATCGGCAATTACCTGTTCATTGGAGCGAAATTTCTTCTTATCGAGCTTTTTTTTTGATATCTGAGAACAGGTAATAATCGCCGGGGCCTAATCTGGAGAACACGCTGAATGGGGAAGCAATTCGAAGTGCAATTCATGCAATTTAGCCCTCGTAGCCAACGATTTATGACACGGTGCATTGTCTTGTTGTAACAGTATTTTTTATTCATTTGGAGTCTTTTTGATTGCATCTCGTTTTTCAAATGCACCAATAACAATATGTAACATTCGCTGGTTTTACCTTTCTCGAGATAATCGATGAACAATATCCCATGGGGATCCCAAAATATAGAAGCCATAATTTAGCATTGCCTACCGACAATAGTGTTTTTGGTCGCTTTAGATGGCTTTCACTGCCTGATGTCCGCTCAGCTGAATGCCAATTTGACTTCGGAGTGTAGTTATGGATCTGTGTTTCATCCGTTGTCTCATACCGCATAAAACCATTATTTCTATTTCGTTTAAACAGTTCCTAACATTGCTCAGAATGATTAATACATTGTTGTTTTTGGTCCGCTATGATTAATCGCGGAAACCATCTCACCAGTAATTTACGCATTCCCAACAGTTCATGCAAAATGGTGTAAACACTTCCTTTCAATATCTTCATATCAGCTATCTCTTGTAGTTTTAATTTAGGGTTTTGCAAAATAATTTTGTACATTTTTTTGATGGTGTAACCAACACATTTGGGCGTCCAGAGCGTCATCGGTGTTTGTACGGTCACGTTTCAATTCAGCATATCAATAAATTATGGTTGATTTTCCAGATCAGAGTCCGGGTAATATTTATTAAGTCATTGTTTTGCTTCAACGGTATTTTTCTTCATCGAAAAGAAATGCTTAATCAACATGCGAAATTCGTTTTTTTTTTCATTCTTTTGAAAATAACAAAAGTGACAAGTCAGAAACTAGTAGACAGATTGTTATAAAATTTTGATACATGCGTTTGAAGGTTAGCACAATCGACCACTGACCATCTAACATATATGTCAAACCGCGAACTTATTGACCGATATATTACATGAACAGATTGCCTTTTTCACGAAGTGATTTAACTGATTTGTAAATGACCAGCTAATTTTGCTTTTGCAACTAGGTCGAGGAAAGTGTGGTATATATTGCATCGATTATAAGACATAAGGTTATAAGACCTATATATGGTTATAAGATCTATAAATATGTTCCAAATTTTTGTCAGTTAGGACGCTTCTGACAAAACGGACGATATGGTTCGCTTAAATTGATACATACGTATGCAAAACATTTTTATACAATTACAAACAAATATAACATCATCAATATGGCATTATATATAACTCTATAACTAATGTCATAAAAACTGATGATATAATGTTTGCAAGACGCGGTTAGTCAATTTGATAAAGGAAACCCGTTACTGGTAATCAAAGCAAATCTTTGAAATTAAATATTATCGCATAAATAATAAACTGGAGAACATGAAATGGCTTCATTGGTGCCGTATTGTCAGAAATTTTTACATCTCACAGGATATTTTAATTTTTTTAAACGACCCAAAATATTGTTTTTTGTACCTTTATGGAATGAGTTTAAAATTATTCTAATTTTTGAAAGCTTATAAAGTATTTTTTGACACAATTTTTACCTTGACAAGTGGTTACAACCTGTCTGGTTATCATTTATCAAGTTATCAAAGTTTGTAGTTATCTAGTTATCAAATATCTTATCATTATACATAAGAAACAATAAATGTTGAAATGTTGAAATGTGAATACACAGTATGCAGGAAAAATAACGCCACTTTTTAATAAAAAAAAAACAATTACTTATTTTGTCAAAATTATTTCTTTTCATTCAAAATACATGCCGCTGGACATGTTTACCCAATACTAACATAGAGTTTTTATGACGTTTTACGAAATCGCCCGAATGACCTCATCATGACATTTTGGACTTGTGTAATACTGTCATAAAACGTTCCTGTCACGGCCAGTTTGAGTTTCGAGAAAAGGAAATAATCACACGGAGATAAATCAGGCGAATACGGCGGATATTTAAGCCAAAAATCACGAACAGTCTGTGTGGTGCATTATCGCGAAACAAAAATCAACTTCCCGGCGCTCGATATTTAGTACTCACTCGAACGATTCTCTTGCACAAACGCTCTATAATGCCCAGATAAGATTTGCCAGTTATATTTTGGCTCTGTGGAACAAATTGCCGAAGTATAATACGTTCAAAATCGTAAAAACAGATCAACATTGTCTTCTCTCGTGACTTCTGGATACGCAATTTTTTCGATTTCGCAGAGCCTGGGAACTTCCTCGTAGCACTTTGAAGCTTTGCTTGAGGATCATACTTGAAACACCAAGTCTCGTCCCCAGTTACAATTGATTTCAAGAGTGTGCAGTTCCCTCTCGCTATATCAATACAATTCTTGCAATGTTCAAAGCGAGCAATTTCTTGGTCTTCATTTAAGGCATGAGGAACAAGTCGATTACAGACTTTCCGTCTATTTAAACCCTCTGTCAAAATTTCGTGAATCATGTATTTGGTCGTATTTAATTCCTCCATTATCTACCTTACAATCAAATGGGCATAATATGCGATCGTTTTACACACTTTTTCCACCAACTCATCACGATTTTTGTTTTGTGGTCGGTCTGGTTTTGAGTCGCCTTTTGAAGCATCACAACCATTCTGGAATCACTTATATCACTCGAATACACGTGCACAATAAACTTTTTTCATCAATTCAAATGTTTCTGTAAAAATATTACTGAACTTGAAACAAAATTTCATATTAGCTCTTTGGTTCATCGTGTTTTGATGACGAGATGACAAAGGGTACTGTCACTTTAAACGCTAAACTTGACAATCCGTTGATCGATTTTATTGACGGCAGTCTAATTTTATAGAGATTTACAGCTTTCAGATTATACATATTGTTTCAATAGATAGCGTTAGTCGTTTTCTTTAAATTTAAGTTCCATTCATACTAACTAAAACAAGGCCGAATCTTCAAAGTAGTCCTAAGAATAAATGGAGGAAACTGCTGGGCAACATGTCAATAATGGCTTTTATCACATCAGTTATTGAATAAAGTTGAGAGAGCATAAATTGTAATAATCTGGGACTTAAACAAAGTTTTAAGGGACGATATTACAAGTTGTTTTTCAAGTAATGGACCCCTAAGGTTTTATTGGCAGTTTTGCCGTTAGAAGTTACTTAGTCGTCATCTGGCTTATGGCTCTAGATCATAGCTTCATCTGGATATAAGGTTAAAATACATTAAATGCTGCAAATAATTAACAAAGTTCAAACTGGAAATCTTCTGTGAATAACAGTTCCTTCTATAAATGAGCTTCGAATTATACCCAATAAGTCACATGAAGACACCCAATAAAGTATATAACATATAATGAAATAAACTAGCAATTGATTAGAAATCTATTCAAATTCAAAAAGTAGGGCTAGAAATGGCATATAAGGATTGCAAAATACGTAGTTAATTGTTTTAGATAAATATAAGGCTAAAAAAGTTAATATAATTAATATTTCAAAACCATCTATTAAATTAACTTGATATAAGTTGCTTAGATAAGTGACTGTGTTTGTATTTAACCCCGTTCAAATAGTTCTTAAAATTATATATTGGTCCTAGTTAAGCTATAATAACGTTCTATATAGGCTATAATAGAAAAAAGTAAGTAGCTTAAATAAAAAAATGTTAACAATTGTAATGTAACAAATGTAACAAGAAAATTATTTTTTAAATTAAGTGCATGGGCAATATTTTGATATATTTGATATTTTGATATATGGTACCCGAGACAACGCAGATCGACAAAAATACTTAAATTACATTAACTTATAATATTAATATTTAAAGCAGAAATAGAAAAAGATGATACCATTAACTTCTTAGGTCTATGTATAATAAGGAATGCTATTAAATTACAATTTGTTATTTATGAAAATCCACCTTTTTAGATATAATAATTCCAACATTCATAAATATTCCCATTATAAAACAGAAAATCGGCCTCGTCAATGCTTGCGTTAACAAAATAGTTTCATTTCAGTCATAATACTTGTAGGAGCTTGGAATCGCATATTTACTCTGGCAACACTGGAGGATCTCGTATTGTGTGTATATTATTTATAAGCTAAAGTATATATTAGATCAGATCTCGTCTTTGTATATTGTTATAACAGATCTCATCTTAAAAGATAGATTTCTTGTATAAAAAAAATACTTAAAACTTACCCCTCTATTAACCCCACAAATTGGTCAAGTTTAAATTTACTAGGGCAAAAAGGAAAATTTAATATAACTACTCTATCAGCCGGATCTGTGGTTGTCTCTAATTTATTCGGATCTCTCTCTAATAGGAAACAATGTATATATATATATATATATATATATATATATATATATATATATATATATATATATATATATATATACATATATATATATATATATATATATATATATATATATATATATATATATATATATATATATATATTTTCAAAAAAAACGACTATTTTTTTTCTTAAAGGTATCAAAAATATTGTTAGAAATGACGAAAAAAAAAAAGTTAAAAATACTGCAAAAGTTAAAGCTCTTAATATTAATATTAAGAGGTGCCGCATCGGAAATAAAACAGAATTTTTTTTATTTTGGAATTTTATAACTCTTCAGCGGAACATTACTGTGGAAAGACTGTTACAAATCTTTATAGGAAATTAAACGTTCTTCAAAAAAGATCTCTTATAAATTTTCGATAAATTTACATTTTCAAAAGTTATTCCAGGTTAAAATAGAATGCATAATAAATTTTTACATTTCAATATATCTATCAGTTTTATCGAAAAATGTTATTGACATTTTTTGTAGATCATTCCATTTCCTATAAATTTCTATTAATACATTTTTCGAAACTCCGCAACGATCATGAGTTATTTGAATTGAAATGTGAATTTTTCTAAATAATCGGATTTTTATTGTTTATAAATGATTATAAAATTAAAATTATTTAATTTTTCATATATATATATATATATATGACATTTATATATATATATATATATATATATATATATATATATATATATATATATATATATATATATATATATATATATATATATATATATATATATATATATATATATATATATATATATAGATATATATATATATATATATATATATATATATATATATATATATATATATATATATATATATATATATATATATATATATATATTCTTAAATGTATTATAAATTATATATGCGAATACCGGAATATGTAAAGGGACAAGCTATTATTTCGAAAACAAGAAATTTAAATTTTCATAATATAGCTAGATTACTGTTATTAGGACGTAATATAGTTTAGGAATCAGAGTTTTGTACCCCCCGTTTCAAGAAAAAAAAAATCCTCCTCTTCCATAATAGTTAATTATACCAAATATTAAAATATTGTTGCACATTATCAATACCTATTTTATTTTGGGTATCAAATACCTTGTCTATCTATCTAGTAAAAATCACAAAGTATAAATTAATTAAAAATATCATTAAATGTAGTAAAGAATTGTTTATTACAATTTTATAAATAAACACAACATCAATAAGAAATAAAAAAATTAATGAGACAGTTGAGACTGGTGAAGTTTTAACCATTTGTTAATATCGGTTTAAAATTTCGTTAACATCAATCGAAAATCGCCAGGCTTAGTGATGTGCAGTCTGTTCCATTTCTTAGGCAGAAAATTACCTACTGCACTGAATCCACTCTCAGTTAAATACGATAAAGGAAATACAATTAAAAAATTCTGTAGTATTGCCCACAATCCAGGGTAGAGAGCTGGTATTGATTTTCAAAAACAGAGCTCTTGTATATAAATACTTCTTCATGTTATTAAATATCGATTCTCCCTTTATATCGGTTTGCAAATTTTTAGCAAATAATAACTCTTGACAATTGTTGTGCTTCGTTTTTTGGTAGAGTTGATTCATCGAGTTGAATGGAAAATTTGCAAATCTTTAAGTAATCGCATAATGATATTTCAGTGCCTTTAGCAATTTCATCTATTCTTTTTTGCATTGAGTTATTACCCAGATGAATTTTCCTGGTAGTATCTGACAGTGTTATATGTTGACGAATAGTTTTTATTATCTCTTTGACTGCCGGCAAGATTAACTCCTGACCTATTGTGTGTGATTTACACGCTTTTGCGATTAACAATGTTCTTGCAGCTTGTAGTCCATCATCTTCTTATTTAGAAGACGATGTAAAAAGGTTCGATGATTTTCGAGCCCTTGAAAATAGAATAAATTTTTATCTTTTATCAGAATAAATTTTATTTAAATGTTCTTGTAGCCTAAAGGGCTTTATGGCTTCATTTGAAAGCACTTTTTGGCAAATTAAACACATACGTAATGATTGCTTCATAGGAGAGTTAAATACTCAATACTAAACTGCCAGCATTCCTTAGATTCTTAGAACCTTCTTCTTAGATTCAGACATTGCCACATTTTTAATGAATTAACTTCTCCATAGATTTTTAGATAGTTAAAAAATTAAAGTCATTATAGACTTATCACTTACTAATCACTTATCACTCACGAATATGAATTATTGACGAAGCACACACAAATATTAAGACATTCCTAAAGCTATTCCTGCCTTCTATAGATTTGATTTCGTGCACGCATTAACTTGTATGCCTTTGCTTGTTTGCTATGTCTGTACACTTGCTTTGTAAATTAGTCATTAAAGGGTCCCATATTTTTGTCGAAACATGCTTAATTGCGTGCATCGCGCCTTTGCTTACCAAAACTTATCATCGACAATACTAAACCGAATTAGGTATACGTATATCTAACGCTAATTTAAATGTTTTAATGCTTATATACCCGATGACAGTAAGATACAAAAGTTTGATAGCTATATAAAATACTTATTCATAAAATAGGTATTTTCAGAGTATTTTATTATACTAGGCTAATTGAAAACTTTGCGGAACACCTATAGAGTAGTAAAAGAGCTATATAATCTACTACATTTTGAAGTTTTATGCTTTATATGAACATATGTGAAGTTTGATTTGAACACATGTGAAGGAAAATATTGAAAATTGTGCAGTGATTAAATTCGTCGTAAAAAATGGAAATTCATAGTGAAATGGTAAATGTATTAGGGGAGTCTGCTCATTCAAAAACAATGATTTGTAAGCAGGGAGGTGAGTTATAAGGTGGTTGTACAAGCCTGGACGACGATCCTCATTTTGGACGCCCAATAAGTGCAACTACTGAACAAATAATTAATTCTTTTAACGATATGGTTATGGATGAGAGACATTTGACTTTGAATAAAGTTGTTAAGGCATGCACATTTCAACTGAATGGATGTTTCATACTTTCAAAAAGGAACTGGGCTTGAGAAAGCTAGGTGCAAGATTGGTGCCGCATTTGTTAAATTCTGATCAAAAACAACTGCGAGTAAAAATTTCGAAAGAATAAAATATTTCTTAAACGTTGTTCTGTAACTATGGATGAGACTTGGGTTTACCACTATAATCCTGAACTGCGACAACAAATCGCAGAGTGGACCGAGCCCGGTTGTTTCAGTTGAGATTAATTGGATGCAAAAATTCGTGAGAAAGGACCTGGTTTAGCGATGAAAAAAATCGTTATTCGTCAAGACAATGCACCGGCTCACATAGGTGTTCTTGCAATGGCAAAATTGAAGGAGTTACACTACGATTTTTTATATATTCACCAGATTTGGTCACCTCTGACTTTCATCTGTTCCCAAATCTTAAAAAATTCCTACGTGGCAAGCGTTTTTCATCAAATGAAGAAGTTATAGCACCCGTAGATGTGTATTTTGAAGAACTTCCAGAAAATCACTTCAGAGATAGAATAAATGAATTGGAGAACCGCTGGAAAAAATGAAATGAGCTTAATGAAGAATATACGGAAGAATAAAGTCATTTTTCAACTATAAACTTGTTTACATTTCCGCTACGCGAACTTTTCAATTAGCCTTGTATTAATTTCCTTAATAGGTATCTATGCCACAGTCGCCCCCTTGACTGTCTTAACGCTCTCCGTTTACCTTTGGACTTACTACCGCCCCCATGCACCCCCATCCACCCCCAGCACCCACTGGGGTTAAATGGGTTAAATGAATATTAATTAATTAATTTATTAACCATAAACTTTATGGTAGGTTATGTCGTTAAGAAAGGTATGATTTGAATCGTTTTCTATATTCAATATTTTCATTCGACTCTAAAATAAATTATGTTGTACTTGATAAATGTTTTACGACTGGTTCAGTTTAGTGTGAAATCAGAAGATAATTCTAAAATTTGTTCAGTTTCAAGCCGCCCTGTTGAAATTCCAGTAAACAATTAAATACACTAACAATTAACCATGTAAAAATTAAAGTAACTGTTCAGTTGGTAGGCGAGTTTAGTTGTAAATAATTTGTGAAACTAGCTAGATGAGTACCCCAGCATTAGTGTTTGATATGTCACTCACATAGAAATATGTGTGTTAAGTATAAATTCCTGCCAGTTTTCAACAAAAATATTCATGCCTTGAGTATACCAGGTGTGACGATGAAAATTTTTTAATTTTCTTAAGAGATGGCTATATCTTACAGTCTAATCTATTATGTCATTTTTTGCTACGACAGTACCTTGTAACCTATTATTTTCTCTTTTGAGAACAAAATTTGAAAATATAGATCACAGCGACGGCAGCTGTTCGCCGGGAGCACCGGAAAGCAGGTCCAGGACAGGATGAAGCTGCAATATCAAATTGAGCGCCACCCGGTTCGTTAATTTATCTGATAATTAGAAAGGACCCTGGAACCGGAAAGGGGTCTAACTTAAATAAAACTGTTTAATAGATTTTACATATGTATTTCACAAACAAAAACACACTCCAAAAAAAAACGACACAAAGCACATTAAAAAATAATGAAAAAAATAAAACCATCAAATCAGGAAACAGGAAGGTTTAGGGAAGGTGGTTCTCTAAACCTTACCGTGAAAGAAATCAAAAATGAAACAAATCGCTCTAGATTTCGCCAGCTGATCTCTAAGTCCGTATGCTTATATACTAGAGGTTATTACCTTTATTCTGACAATAGTAAAAAGAAATATATATAACTCAAGGGTAACCAAACATCGTCAGACGGCAATTAGATAATACAAAAAAAATAAACAGTAATTGTAATCTTTATCAGTATATGAAAATATGGTAAAAATATATTTATAAGAAATAAATGGTAACTGTGATCTTTATCAGTACATGCAAATATAATAAAAATGTGTTTATCTGGCCTTATGTCCTTATGGTCTTCTTCTTGCCTATCCCGTACTGGGTGTCCAAAAACCCTGCGTACGACTACGGGCAATCCGGTATCCCTATGCGGGGGTTCAGAAATATTCTCTTTTGTGGCCCCAAAAAGAGTAAGGTTTCCACAATGGTCGGGCTCTGAAATAGGTGGTCTTTCAATAGCCTGTCTCTGTTGATCGGATTCTCTGTTTCCGGGTCGTAAAACCCTCTACAAGAATATCAGAAAAATCAGCCCAAGCATGACTTGGCCAGTAAACCTACGTACCTCTGTCGGAAGGGTAAGGCGCGAAAACGTCCGCTAGTTAAATACGAAAACCGACAAACTTCCTTTTAAAAAACTTTATTTTATAATAAGGGCACTTAAACTAATGAACAATATCGTGAACAGCACGAGCTTTGACACTACAATATTGATTACTTTTTATAATACAGGTTTTCCTTAAATATAAAACATATTGCTTATTCAGCGTTAGGCAAATATAACTTATAGCTTATTCGGCGTTAAGCAATGGACATCCGTCGGTTTGGGGTCATTACTCCTCCACCCTTAGTTTTTTCAACGTCCTCGTTGACAAGTTTTTGTAAGAGTTTCATCGGAATATATTTGCTTATTCTTTGTTTTAGCCATAGATTTATCATTATAGCTATTACAAGAAGGAAAATGAGGCACACAATTGTGAAAACGTAATGATGGACTTGTTGAGGAAACCTATCCTGAATAATTAAAGGTTCCATCAGGTCTTCTTTCATTTTCCAGGGGTTTTCCAAGTGTTTGATTTGTAAGTCCAGTGTTAAATTAGTATCTGGGATCTTATCAATCTTCGGAAGTTGTATTGAGATATTGTTAACTTCTAGGGAGTACTTATGTTGATTTATTATCACATCACAGCTACTTTGGATGAGATTGCAATGTTGGATATTAATTTTTTGAAACTGAAAACAGTTCTCGTAAATTGTTTCAGGGGATTTTGTACACAGTAGAAGGGATCTGTGATACGTTAGGGTATGCACTTGAAATTGGTTCTGAGCAACGGCATATTGGCAATCTTTTGGAAAGAGACATCCATTGGCGATAGGGTTGGAGCACATCCACTTATTATTAATTTCTACACATTGTTCATACCACAAGTCGTTACAATGATATCTACTAGGTATAATTAATATTTTACTATCGTTACTAGGTACAGGGTAAATAAATCTTAAGTTACATAATTTTCTTTCGAAAATTGGAATCTTAATAACTAGGATTGCCATTTCTGTTAATATTAAAAGGCCGGTTTTACAAATTAGTGAAAGTTCTGACAAATGTTTTATTGGCCATAGAGCATTTTTAGGATGGTGTACTTCCAAATAATTCCACATTTCTTCGATATCATTTAAATTGAATATTTCAAGATCTAATGTTTTTAAGTGCGCAAATGATATTATGCGTAACAGTTTTTCTAAGAAATCTTTTAATCTAATGATTTGTAAATGTTGATTTTCCATAATCAGCATTAAATTTATCTCGGTGTTGGATTTTAAAATTGCAGAACGGATAGCTTTCGCATTCTCGTTTACGAGGTGTATGTTATTTTCTACTCGGGTGACAACGCTTCCTGTAAGAGAGCTGACGTCATTTAATTTATGCATTGCATTTATTTGGTTATATTTCAGGATTTGTAAATTTCGCATAATAGTATCTAGGTCATTATTATCGAGATTCCCTGTAACGAACTTGATACTGCTTCCTAGAAGGTTTATTAAACCGCGTTTTTTCCGGATTGGTTCGTTACCCTGGTAAACGTTTAGCTTTGAGAAAGCGTCATATGTGACGTTATACTCGGCATAAATATATTGGAATTGGGTCGTCGTTAAATTATTATTTAGTTTCTGTATCATATGACTTATAATTACTATGTTATGGAATAAGGTAGATACAGTATGTTTGATTTTTGTTATGTTAAAAGGTATATAAGTTGTATGGTAGTGACTTACAACTAAAGATGACGAAATATCCTCGGTGTAATAACCATTATTTGGCAGTTTGTGTACCCGAAGTGCTTGGCAATGGGTCGATGGGTCCTGCACTGTCAGGATCAGGAGGCTGAAAGGAAGTATTGGTCTTTCTAAGTCTTTTGAGTTTCCGTATGTGCGTAGTTACAGGTTTCTTTCTGGTTACACCTGTTATTTTATTTTTGTTTATATTAGTCACCTTAGTCGGTATGTATTGGGGATTCATTTTGTTGCGTAGTGTGTTTTTTCTGTAAATGGTCTGATTAGGGATCAATTCAGGGGGTGGTTCTATATTGTTGTTCCGTTTTTGTGTGGTTTCGGACTGTTTCTTATAGGTGTTTTTGTAGATGGTTTCGTGAAAAGGTATTAATTCACTTTTCCTTCTTTGATTATATTGTTCGAAGATGGTTAGGTCATTATTGATATTGGGCTCGTTAAGATAGGGACCATATAATATCGAAAATGGCGAATGACCTGTAGTAGAATGGATGCTTTGATTATATATTAAGATAGCAGAGGTCATTAAGTTTTGTGGAGTTTCGTCAGGGTTTTGCATTTTAAGGATTCGCAACTTCTCTAACAATGTAGAATGTAATCTTTCTACAGGACTGTTGGACGATGAATTTCCAGGGGTAGTATAATGTACTTCTACGCAAAATAGTTGGCAAAACTCTTTGAAGAGATTGTTTTTGAATTCAGCTCCATTATCAACAACAATTTTAGAAGGGGAATTATGATGAGAAAAGTAATGCCTTAGTTTTCCAACGATGGTAACTGCGTTTTTGTCTGTATTTCTTCTTACCGGAAGCATCTGCCTTTTTCGGAACTATCCAGACTGGGGCGGAATAAGGCGAGATGGAAGGTTGAATAATTTTGTTGTCCAATAGTTTTTGAACTTGGGACTGTATTTCCTGGTTCATAGAAGGTGGATGTCGATAGGATTTTACATAGATTGGACGATCATTATTAGTTCGGATATAATGTTTAGTTTGACTAGTGAAAGAAAGGTCACATCCTTCGTGGTACATAATGTCTTTGAAATCGTATAGAAGGGGAATAATTTTCGATTTTTCCAAAGGTGTCAAATGATCCAATCGTAGGAATTCTGAAGGATTGAATTTCTTATTGATAGATTCACTAGGAGGGTCTAATAATTCAAACTGATCGTGCGGAATGACTTTTATTCTTTGATGAAAATTGATATCTACTTCAGGAGCGGGATTAGGGATTTTACAATAACCATTTCGTACGTCAACTAGACTGTCGGGTATAATATGGTCTCCAACTGTAAATGAAAGCAGAATAGCAATGCCGTTTTCGTAGTTTACCGGAATGCATAGATGGTTGTTATTATGGTTCTGAATAGGTTGAGTCAAAGGTTTATTATAAGCAAGAGAAAAAGGAACCTTAATATTCCTAAGAGTTAAAAGTTTCTTCTCGTAATCTATTAATGCATGAAGATGTTTCAAATCCTTCGTTCCTATCAGTGCGTCAAAGTCATTGTGCCAATTTAAAACTCTCATATCTAAATTATCGTTAATTCCTAATTCTTTTAATAACGGAATAGTTAAATTTTTATTTTCTTTGTACGTATTTTTGCAAGCGGTTACTTCGAAAGGTTCGAAAAATATCCTTTCAGGAAATTGATTAGCAATTTTAGGAGAAATGATAGAGTCAGTAGCACCAGAGTCAATGAGGACAGTTATTTGTATTTGAGGAAGATAGAAATATGGTAATTCAATTTTCTGGGCTATGTTGTTCAGGTTGATGGGAGATGAGGGCGAAGTTCTTGAAAATTTTCAGGTGCCCTTTCTGAAATGTTTTCATTAGTCTTTTCGACGGCAGGAGGTGGTCGACAGAATTGAGGGTTGGTCATTTCGAACGAAGAATGATCCTCTTGAGGATAGTATGAAGAGGCATCTTGATAATATGAAGAATAATCATACTCCTCGGAAGGTTCTTCCACAAAATACTCTTCGTTATGCGGTTCCGTATAAGTTTCAACGTTGGTCAATTCTCTAGCGGTGAAATTTCTCGGACCGGTTTGTTGAAATGCATTAGGGAATCTATGAGGTTGTCGATTCTGATAGATTTTCGAAGGGCCTCCACTTGAAATAGACATTGGTGTAGGGGTGTCTAATTTAAAAGGTCTATTAGTCTGTGGGGCAAATACATTTCTGGGTTTCCCAAATACTTGTGCATTTGTCGGATAATGCCTCGGCGGCATTGGTCGAGGTTGGATGTGAATTGGCTGACTCGGGAAAGCCGGTTGTCTTGGTTGAGGAAAATTCATTTGATGTTGGAAGAAAGGTTTAAATACTGGTCTATTAAATGTATTATTGTCATTAAATTGTGTATTTGTATTATTCGTAAAATTGACCTGTGACTCGATCATATTAAAATTAACGACGTGTGAAAAGGCGTCGTCAAGCGTGTATGGATTTTGCAGCATTAGCATTGTTTTTAATGTCTGCGGAGAATTGGCCGTTAATATTAGGACAGACGTTTTTTGTACCTGACTAAATAATATTATTTTTGAAGTTTGATCCTCAACTTCGCACTGAATTTTCGAGATAATTCTTTGAACAAATGTTTTTAATCGGTCTACAAAATTTAAAATCGTTTCGTTTTTATTAATCTTTATATATTGTAGTTGTTGCATTAATACTTGATAAGTTATAGGGTCGCCAAATTTTTCTCTAAGAGCAACTTTTATCGTAAGCCAGTTAGTTAAGTCTGGTCTCGACAGGAGAAATTCTCTCGCGTTGTCTATTAATTTAGATTTTATAGCTGCCATAACTACCTTATTTAAATTCTCGTTATCGTTACTTGCGTAAAGATAAAAGAATTCGTCGATGGCAATTATGAAACTCTCGAGGTGGTTTTGAGCACCAGAGAATGTGGGTAAAAGTGATGTGTGAAAACGGATGTTTTCCATTGTGTTAAATATATTTACTTGATTAAACGAACTTAAGTCTAATTCTGAGCTTAAATTAATTGATTGATTTGTTAAAATTTCTTTTGTTGAATCTGTTTCTGTGTTACTTTTTGGTTCACTTAACCCTAATTTTGCCTTATTATTCAATAAAATTTTTGTCAGACGTTTTGAAGAATCAGACATTTACATATAAATACGTAAAAATGGCAATTCAGTTTTACTTACAATATAATCAATGAAGATTCCATTTATAAGTACACAACCAAAGGGTTCCCTATAAAGGCGTGGCTGAATTGGCTTGTCTGACGTCGGTCTTCTGGAGGGTAGGTCGGACTAGGACTGCAGCTTCCTCTGACAACACGGTAGACGGTGGCTGGATCCTGGGTTCGTACCTTCTATTTTGTCAGCTTGGTTTGTGAGCTAGCCTTTCGGCCCTTACTCATATAAACTGAATTAAACCCTGTAAGGGTACTGATGGTTTTGGGGGCCTCTAGTTGACCCATGAAATTACTGACTTGTTGCCAGTAGATTCTGCAGGTGGATTTATGAAAGAAAGTCTTGGTCGACTTTGGAGGTTAATATGACGATGGGGGCGGGCCTAGGTTGGCCGGTAAGTATGTGCACTGTATTACCAGCGCGAAGGAGGGGCTAGACAGTCGGGACCTGGGCCTGGATGGCGGAGGTCGCGTCGTCTTGGCTGCTTTGCGTTTGTAATCCAGAAGGTATTTGCTGTAGTTTGAGTAGTGTATTGATCTGTGTCTGGAGGAGGCACATCACTTGCTGCATTTGGGCTGTAAATCCGGCCATCATGGAGGTCGGCTCTGCAGGTGCTGGTGGAATCCGCTTCGGAGACGACGTCTTCGAGGCTGGTTTCCGGTTGGGGTTTTCGCTGCATCTGTAGTAGTTCGCCGTATGCGATTCCCCACAGTTGCAGCATTTCGGTGGTTGGCTGGGGTCCAGTTTGCACTCACTGCTACGGTGAAAACCCGCGCACTTTACACAAACTGAGGTTGTTTCACATTGGGATGAGATATGTCCGTATTTGTGGCAATTAAAACACTGTCGTGTTCTGGATTTTCTTCTTTGTACCACTACTTGGATGGATTGTTGCTGAAAACGGCTTATTTCTAAGATGTTGGATTCATCTGACGGGACCGTGACTTGAACTATCGCGATCGGCGTCATCTGGCTGGTTTGCCACCTTATGATTCTTGTCGGGTGGAAACCCATGCTTGTCAGCTCGAGTCTGATTTCTTCGGTCGGGATTAGTTCCGCTATTCCTCTCAGGAGGACGTGTAGGAACTTGGGTTTATTTTGAAAGGCCTGGAAGCGGTAGCCTTTTTCTGTGAAATGCTGGAGAATTGCATTTCTGTCTTCGTCCGAACGAGGGGTTAGCAGCACCCCGTCCGGAATTGTTTTGGCTGGCCCTATGGCCACATTGCTTTCTTCGAGGTGGCGGGCCACCTTGAGGAAGGCCGATATGTCCTGCAGGATAATCGGCGTCGGCTTGGCGGGTGTATCAGTGGGCAGTGCTGTTGCCGCACTAGGTGCGGGGTCGACTGGCGTGATCGGTGGGTCTTGGATGACGTCGGTCTCCAGGTGACTGGAGTCCGGGTTTTCGGTTGAAGCGGCTGGAGCGGTGTCTTCTCCAGCGAGCTGTCTGTTTTTCTTGCGTCTCCGCCTTCTAGCTCTGGCGGAGACCTGCTGGAGTTCTTCAGGTTCGGAACCCGGGTCGTGGTTGTCTTCTTCGGGGGCCGAATCGGCCTCGTCTTCAGGAGGTGGAGATGTAGATTCGGTATTCGGAGGTTCTTTTTGCTGGAGCTTGATCTTCTTGAGTGCATCGACCATCTTCCTCTGGGTTTCGTCACTAGCATTCAGCTCGTCTATTAGGGTTTGTTGTACCCTGATGAGTTTCTCATGTACAGTGAGGAGATCCCGAAGGTAGCTGCAGGCTTCGGCGAGCTGTCGTTTCGATATTCGCATGAGATCTTGCTCTTCGAGGAGGTTTCGGATGTCTTGTCGGATGCCGATGTCCATCGCGACGACGTGGACAAGTCCGCGGTCGCGACTACTAACGAACACTAAACGTTTTCTTCAACGGAAGAGGAGCGCGGGAGCGATCGAACTACGTCCGATCTCAACGGCTGGTTCGTACCTTCTTCGATAGTGCCTTAAGACTTGAGAATCACTTCTGCACAACGGTAAACCGATAAAGGGCAGAATGACACTATCCTGTTCGCACCGCCAGTTAAATACGAAAACCGACAAACTTCGTTTTAAAAAACTTTATTTTATAATAAGGGCACTTAAACTAATGAACAATATCGTAAACAGCACGAGCTTTGACACTACAATATTGATTACTTTTTATAATACAGGTTTTCCTTAAATATAAAACATATTGCTTATTCAGCGTTAGGCAAATATAACTTATAGCTTATTCGGCGTTAAGCAATGGACATCCGTCGGTTTGGGGTCATTACTCGCTCACCTGGAGATTTGGAGATAGACTATCTTGGCCTTGTCCTAACGATACAGGAGCTTCTTCATCATTCAGCGATCAAGAATTTTTGAACGCTACAACCTTTCAAAACGTCATTGATGTTTAAATCATTTTGAGTTAGCGTCATATCGTTTTCGGGTGGTAAACTTATCAAGTTTCGGGCCAAATAAAGAGCATTTGCGGCACGTACTTCATTTCTTGTTCAATCAAAAGAAAAAGGTTAGTGAAAGACGACGATTCAAAAGTTGTGACTTCGACTTCTAAGACAAAGAACGCATAAGTCAACAGAAAAATATTGAAGATTGCATGCATTGTTGGAAGAAAGCGATATGCAAACTCAAAAACAAATGGAATGGAGCTTAAATGTTGGTCACCGAATCATTTGTGATTGTCTGCATATCATGGTAAAGATCCAGAAGGCAGGAAAATGGCTGAACGACAGATTGATGGGAAAGCGAAATACGGTAAAGTTGTACTTTCTCAGCACGAAAGAAATACTATTTTTGCATCGGATCGTGACTGAACATGAAAAATGGATATATTCTGAGAACCCAAAATACAGAAAATCATGGGTTGACTCAGAATTGTTTTGGAAAGAAGAAAATGCTGTGCATTTGGTGTGATCAGAAGGTTGTCGTGTTCCATGAGCTTCTGAAATAGTTAATACCGTTCGCTGTAGTCAAAAAATGATTAATTTGAACCATGATTTGATCAAAAAGCGGCAAGAATGGGTTACAAGACAAGTGAAGAAAAGAAAAAGTGATTTTGCAGTACAACAACGCCCCATCACGTACAGCGAAAACGGCCAGAGACATCATTTCTAGAGTCGCCGTATTCACCAGATTTGGCCCCTTCCGACTGCCACTTGTTTTCATCGATGTCTCATGCACTTTCCATAAAACAATTTCAACAATTATGGAGATGTCGAAAAATGGCTGGATGACTGGAGTTCCTAAAGTATCAAAGTTATTTAAAAAAAAATAATTTAGATTTCAAATCAATTTAGTTTTGCACAATGCTCCTGGTCACCCTAGTAAGATTGGAGCTATGCATCTAAATATAAAGGTAATATTTTTACTTCCTAACACGATGGGTTTATTCCAACCTATGGACCCAGGAATAAACCTGGTCTTTAAAGGTCTAAACAGGTCTTTAAGCTCTATTACATTAGACAAATCTTTAAAATCATACTGGATAACATGGAGTGTTTTCTTTATCATCCGATCGGGATCAATCCGAATTAATTAAAAAATCTCTCATTAGATGACTTTTATTATATATTTTTCTATATTATATAAAGTTGATTTTGTATTGTACTTTTTATTTTGCAATCTTGAAACATATCCTCTATAATGCCGTACAAATTACCATTCCGTATTCATGGTTTCTGTTTTCGCGGCATATTTACGGAATGTAGCCCCGGCGAATAAGGAGTATTGACTGTATTGCACACTACACCGTACCCTTTGTGGCATTTTAGTCCGAAGGGTATGCAAATGAAATGAGTTTCCTTAGGTCACTACCCTTCAGTTACAAAAAAAATAAAAGAGAAGAAGAATGTTTTCATAGCATGATAGATACCCTATCGCTACATTTGTTTTTGACATAATAATAAAATAACCGTAAAACTATCACAATACAATCTGTTTCAGACTATAGTGCCCAATTAATAACTATCACTCCGGTCCTGTATGGTGTACCAGTAGCGCCCGCTAAAAAGCATCAAATAACATCGATAGTGTTACAGATATTTAGACGGGAACAGTTCAGTTTTTTATTTATTATAATATACAGTCCACTTTTTCAATAATAAACAACTAACCGATTTAAATTACTCGTTATGTCTCTGCTTCACCAACCCCGGAACATGCCCACACCGTTCACAATCATTGTAACATATATGTGTATGTATGTCACTGTAATGTGTAATTTTGTAACATATCTTAACACTGAAAACACGATCAGCATAGTTCTACTGACACATGGTTACAAAATCTATAATGCTAAAAATAGATGTTGAAAATCTTAACGCTTTTCTTCCACACCCTGTATAACAATATTTGTTTCCTGGTATTAATTCAGCTCTAAGATATGTTTATTTTATATTTTGTGTTTTGCAAATTATATTTCTCTTATTATAAGATTATTTTATTAATTGGCAGATATCATGAAACGTCTAAAATGGGGTCGACAAATAGTCCTGATTAATAAGTGTAATTTGGCAAACTTGCCTTCCATCATAATTACTAATATTTATGATTACTGTCTTAGCTAGGAGCTGATTGATACCCTACACTAAAATAGAGCAGAAACAGAGTGGTTTGTCAAGGCAGGGCGTAGAGAAGACCTAAATGCAATATTTAAAACGTTGTGCTGCTTGAAAGTTTCATTACTGCATTATATTTTTATTTAAATATTAAATTTTTGATGACACATAATAGCTTTTAAGGTAAAATAATTTCCTATATCCAGGATATTTAATTTTCACTGCATAACATTTCACAGGACGATTTTAAATTATATTCACTATAATTTATCGATTTTCCAATGATTTTATAATAGGGGTACCTGTACGTAATATCATTTTTTTCAAATTTAAAAAAGATCTTGTAACAGCAATTTAAATTAATTAACATAACCTGTATTCTAGCTAAATATATGAATATTTAGTGTACCTCTTGTTAAATTTTGGAAAAAAATAAGTGAACCCTATAAGAATAAAAGAACAAAGTGTGGATAACATCCATTTGACATTTGATGCTTGAATTTCGAAAGCAGAACAATGTTACTAGCGCTGGCTAAAAAATTGAAGACATTTTATTTCAATCTTTTCAATGGTATACAATCTGGAAGACTTATTGAACTTGATACCGATCTGTAGTTCGCTAAAATTAAATCTGATCCTAAACAAACCATCTAGAAATAAAATAATGTCTCAATAATTGCGGCGTGTTCATTCATTTTTTTCCTTTTTTATTTTTGAAAAAAAACATAAAAACCTTTTTAGAAAGGGCGATTTTAATAAACCTAGAATTTGTCAACAAGCATGGGAATTGGAACATAAAATCAATTGGAATAATTCCAAAACGGTATTAAAACAATCGGTAACAAAATATAGAAGATTAAAAGAAACCGCTATAATTAATTTAAATAAAAATAACTGTATTGCTATTTCTTCAGTAGATTTAAATTCAATATGGTTCCCGATTCTAAAGAATACAATTAAAAACGTTTAAGTATTTCAATACAAAATAATCACTCAGTAAACCTCAAAGGAAAAGGAAAGGATTTACATCCGGTCTTACCCAGCATTTAATTGGCGTGACTGAGGGGTACTTGGTTGTCTGAATTTACACTTATGCCTAGAAACAATCACAGATATTTAAGTTTGAATATGTGTGGACGTGTATGTGTGTATGTGAGTGTATATAAGTGTGTGTGTGTAAGGTAGGAAGTAAGACGGACAGAAGAATTAAAGAAAAACACCCATCCGAGCGCTGGAATCGCATCAGCTACCTTTGTTCTAGACAGGCGACTAACCCACCAGACCACCACGGCCGGCCAGTAAACCCAACCTATATATTTTTTTGGTAGTATACACCAAATATACTTACTTCCTATAATTTCAGTATATATAAATAATAATATTATATAATATATAATAATATTATATAATATATAATAATATTATATAATATATAATAATATTATATATATTAATATAATTTATTTTTTAGATTCCATTCGATTAGATTTTTGAAATGTGATTCTTTATTTACAAGTGATTCTTTATTTACATTACTATATTTCTGATAATTTAAAAATTTTAGATCTTGGCAAAAAATTCAGAAAAAAAGAAAAAACATCTTGGAATTAGCCACAAAGCTTAAAACTTCATAGTTCACAATTCAACGGTTTTTAAAACAACCGAACAAAGTGCAAACAGAAGGAATATGGGTGGCATTAATTTTTTGAATTTGAAACCATAATTGAGCGTGTAACCATTTGCAGTGCATTTTTATCTAAGTTGTCCTTTCTTATCACAGATATCCTTTCTTTGATAAATTGTTAGTAATAATATGTATATACATATACTATATAATATTAGTAAATAATATGTATATACATATATATATATATATATATATATATATATATATATATATATATATATATATATATATATATATGTATATACATATATACACATATACACACAAACGCACACCTAAATGTCTGTGATTGTTTCTAGGCAAAAGTGTAAAATCCGACAACCAATTACCCTCAGTCATGCCAGTTAAAGGCTGGGAAAGACTGGATGCCTTCTGAGAACTGTTCTATGTTGGTCACTCGCCCGTCGGTAAGCTTCCAAATAGACTTATGGATAAGCACATAACCAAGGATTGATAGCCTGAGGGGGGTACTGGCCTGGGTTTTTACGGTAGCTGATGACCGTGGTTCGGAACCCACGTTAAGCTGTAGCTCCAGTGGCTAAATAGCCTCAGATGCTGATGCGCCTCTAACCTTTCTGTTTTTCCTTTGTTACTTGAGATGAAAAGTGGATTTTATACTGCAATCCACTTAAGATAAAAAACCTTTGCCAACTCCAAAACCAGGCCTTTTAATTTACAGAAATTATCGTTCTGAGGTTCTGAACCGTAATGAAACCATAAGCGCTGAATATTTTTTACTTTTACTTTTACTTTTTTAGTCAAAATTACAGTGATTATTCAAAACGAGAATAGAAAGTTGGTCGAGATAAGAGTGAAAATTGTTAATAACGATAGAGACTATATTATAGATTAATCCTCAGGAAGGGGATTATTTTAGTGTTACATGAGATGGTGCGGTCCGACATTCCGCACCGCAATTGATTTTGTTGTAAATAATTTTCAATTTTTTGGATATTTTGCGTATTTTGTTTTTAACAACGATAAACTATTATTTATTTTAAAACATGTTTTTATTTATGCAGTTACGAAAAAATTAATAGAAGTTTTATAAAAATATAAATATTAACTTATTTTCAATTATTATAAATAAAATTTAAAAATTACTCAGCTTCCATCAGTTTCATTTCCTAAATACACTCTAAATATTTTGATATAACTACGCTGCTTTTTGTAAAAAAAAATAAATTATAATATTGGCAGATATTTTCCGTTCTTGTATTTTTATGTCCTCCGCAAATATAACAAATTCCTTCATTTGCTAGTTTTAGTCATATTTATTTGCAGTCTTAGACATATTCACTTTACTTCTGAACGGTAAACAAGTGTTTGAACAAGTGTTTGAAACAAGTGTTTCTCTTATCGGAAATAATTGTGACAAATATATCAGACTCGGCGAGAGATGTCCGGCGCATCCCAAATATATAAATTCCTAAGGGAATAAACTAGAAAAAGAATGGCTCTTTATCAGCCACCAGCAACGTTGATCAAGGCGGCTTTAATGCAAAAAAAAACAGAAATTATTTCAAGAAAACTATGCAAGATCCCAAAAAGGAATAGTAATTATGTAATGCATGGAAACAAGCTGAGGATCAAAAAAATTTTCCACAAGAGAATAAATGAAGTGTAAATCCGCATAGAAAAGCTACAAAAAAATAACGATGAAATATGTATGAAAAATGCAGAGTTAGAAAAAGTCTGATTAATAAAAACGAAACTAAGACAGTCAAATATCAAACTGACGAAGAAGAACTGGCTGAAGAAACAGGGTGGATACGATAGAAAAATCGTGAAAAATGAAAAATGAATACTTCTCTTACACCACCACAACCTGAGAGCAATGACTCAAAAACAGCAGAAAAAGCTGAAAAAGTGTCTCCACCTTCACCAATAATTGTGGACGGTATTGAAGAATTCAATGACTTTCATGCAGCGGTGAAAAAGGAGATTCCGAGCGTTCAAATGAAGGTATTATATGATGATTATTAAAATCAATACAGAAAATTAAAAAATAAAAAACTAAACAACCACTGAACATGTTCATGCTTGAATTTCAACATGACGAAAGCACTGAGAAAATCTAAGCTAGTGCCTCAATAGAAACGCAGATAGAGGATGCGCAGTAGCAAAAGAAATTCGGAAAATGAAAAACAATAAATGCAAAAGCAAAATTTGCCTAAACACCCTCAACAAGCAGAACAAAGTAAGTCTGAATGCAGAAATAATATAGTCAAGAAATCAAGGCCTTTCAGCCAATTGGTAAAAAGGAAGAGATAATGAATAATAATCAAAACAATACCCTTCAGCAAATATTGGAAAAGCTGAATAAAATGGATGAACGTATACTGGAATATTGTGCTAAAGGAACTATTTCTAAGAGAAACAATAATATATAATAGTCTAAGAATAATGGAGTGGAATGCCATTAGGCTGCTGCAGCAGCAACATGAATCGCAAACAGTCTTAGACATAAAAAAAATAGACATATGCCTTATCTCAGAGACTCGCTTCACATCCCGTATTAGTTCAAGGAATACCAGGTATACTACACTATTTATCCCTAATATGTAGCCAGAGGAGGCAGTGTATTAATAATTAAAGAAACGATCGTGTATCATCAAAAGATCGGATGTCAAACTGAGGAGTTTTAGGCTACTCCAATAATGGTCAAACCCAAAACTTATGATGTTAGAATCACTTCTGTATATTGTCCTCCAAGATATACCATTATTAAAGAACAATATCACTGTAAAGCACACTCATTGGGATCTAGGCCTACAAAAACCAAAGGCAAAAGGAATCAATTGAAGGAATCAATGAGTGAACTAAAGTGCGGCTCGCATTCAACTGGCAAACAAACATATTGGCCCGCAGGTAAAAATAAAATACCAGACTTTGTTGTAAGGAATATTTCAACAAATTATATCCAAGTTGATGAAACATGTGACTTGAACTCAGATCATTCTCCCATTCTTCTCACCCTTAGCGATACCATAATCCAAAAAGAAAATGCTCCTAGATTAACAAACAGGAAAACAGACTAGAAAAGCTTCAGACTGGACTTGGAAAATGCTATTGATCTATCAGTTCTGCTAAGAACAGTAGAACAAGTGGACGGGGAATTGGAATTATTAGTAATCAGCATACAACGGGCAGCTTGTAATAATATCCCTTTCATCATCAAGCGAACAAAGGGAAATAACTACCCCAAAGAAATAAGAGATCTGATCTCTAAAAAAAGAAAAATTAGGAGGAAATGGCATCAGTCCAGAGCTCCAGCAGATAAAAACCAAACCCAATATTGCCACTCAGCAGCTAAAAAGAGAAATAGAAAGAATAAAAAATGAACCAATTAGTGACTATTTGAGCGAATTGAGAAATGATAAAAACTACTCTGTCTGGAAAGCCACTAAGAGAATAAAAAGGCAGATACTGCAAAACGCTCCAATCAGAAATGCCCGCGGTACTTGGGCTAGAAACAAAATGCAAAAGTCGAACAGATTTGCAGAACATCTTAAATGTACCTTCCAATCAAATCCAGAAGAGGACCTACCAAACTGGGAAACTCCCCCTTAAGAAATAAACATCTAACCAACCTCTCCAAAGGAAATAGCAAATAAAATAAAAACAAACATGATCCAAAGAGAGTTCCTGGCTTTGATTCAATCACTGGAGAAGTATTAAAACAACTTCCAAAGAAAGCCATAATAAAACATACACACCTCTTTAATGCCTCATTCAGATTAAGGTATGTTTCTGGGTCCCCCAATTTTCGGGCAATAGGCCTATGTATGGGGTTCGAATTTCTCGGGTTTTCGGCCTGCATAAGTTCCTTTGAGAAAATCTGCCGTCGCCAGTCCTTGCATCCTGTTTTCAAATGGCGGACCATCGGCCCGGACTTTGGACGTGAACTAATCAATATTCCGATGAAGACTTAGACTGAAAATAGAATAAGATAGATGATGATAGAATAACAATAAAGGTTGAAGATGAAAACTTTCTATAAATTTCTATTAACCTTCGCGAATCCTATCTCTAGACTTCGTTGCAAACCCAACTTCTAGCATCGCCAAACACTACCCCACAAAAGAAAAAGAAAAGTTGGACGCTTCTAGAGGTAGAAAATACCTCTAAAAAAGGGTAGCCTGAACCCGTTTAGGATATAGTTATTCTAGACAGGCTAGGGGCTACGTCTTAACCTAAAAACCAGATTGAACAAACGGAAAGCGGATGTTCCTGGGGTGTGGAAAGTGGCAGAAGTCACTATGATCCCTAAGCCAGGAAAACGTCCTCACGAAGTATCATCAAATAGGCCAATCTCTCTACTGCCTATGTTCTCAAAATTATTTGAAAACATATTCTTGAAAAGGCTGAAACCCTCTATTGGAGAAATGCACCGAATACCAAATCATCAGTTTGGTTTTACAGAGAGCCAC
Source organism: Cosmopolites sordidus (assembly GCA_031761425.1). Taxonomy (NCBI): domain Eukaryota; kingdom Metazoa; phylum Arthropoda; class Insecta; order Coleoptera; family Curculionidae; genus Cosmopolites; species Cosmopolites sordidus. The sequence continues at coordinate 93,755 of JARFXV010000932.1, read as the reverse complement.
TCAATCATAGATCAGGTACACAGAATAACTAATGTAATTGAAAAAGTGTTAGAAAACAAATAAGTCTGCTCAGCTATCTTCCTTGATGTTGAACATGCTTTTGACAAAGTATGGCACGATAGGCTAGTATGGTATTAAGTAAGGATAGCTATTCTGAATTATTAGAGTCTTACATATCAGATTTTTCAACGTAAAGCTGAAAGAAGCATACACAGAGTTGAAAGAAAATAGAGGAGAAGTGCCACAAAAAAACGTGCTTGGGCCTATACTGTACCTAATACAAGTGACCAGTGACCACTATCCAGATGACATTCCACAACTAGAACTATAACTAGAAGATATAATAACCACATTTGCAGACCATACTGCTATCCTAGCTGTGAACAAAGCATCATGAAGAGGCTGATAAGCTTGAAGAGGAAATAAGCTTCAAATATCAGTAAACCAAATAAACAACTGGACCAAAAGATGGCGTATCAAACTGAACAAAAGCAAGTCTGGACATATCAATTTCAGAAATAAAAGAGAACAGAAGTTGTTTGTTTGTTGCTAAACATTAAGGTGGCATTTCTTTCTTGCATCATTTTAGCGTACCGAGAAATGTCAGTTGTTTTTTTTTCAAGAGGTCAATAGCCAAAGAATAGCTACTGTAATAATTGCCTGTCGTAAGATTACTGTTAGTATTTTCAATCGGTTTGTCAAGACAATGTCATACGGTTTATTTGACTTCAAATAAGGTTTCTGTTTTCCGCAATAAATTTCAAAGTTTAAAGTATAAAACGACTATGCATCACAAAGAGAATACATTTTCAGTCCAAATTTTGCCGGTTTGTTGGCAATGTACCGGAGAAAGCTGCAACGACCCCTAACAAGGTAAAACATTTAATTGATTGTCACATATTCGCTAACATTATAATTTTCAATACAATTATTTACAAATTGCTGATGAAAAACCTGTATAGGACCAAATTTGTTTTTTTTTGAGTTTTCAAGTCGTCAAACCTCAGGGCACGGAGCAAAAACTTGAATCGCTATAACTAAAAAGAGCGCATAATCCAAGCATTCCCGTCCTATTTCTTTAGCATAGTTCTAAGCAAATTGTGTACCCTGCCTTATTTATTCCTAATAAATAGAGAGCACCTATAAGTGTCTTTATCTCAGTAATCGTTGTATCTAAACAGTCACGATCTCTTGAGTAACTAGTATCATGCCTGTTTTGCTTTATATACTTATTGGTATATTTCACAATACCACTAATCATATCAGCAGTAACAAACAAACGAAATGCTGCTAATTCATTTTCGGCTGCCTTAACAATCACCTTTGGATCAGGTAAAATCTTATTTTTGGATTTTGTTTTTGTATTATTTGGTGGTTGACTAACTTAGGACGTTTCTCTATCTTTAGCAACATACAAAACATTATCTTGAACATCTATCGATGATACGGAAACACCATAATTTAGCTTTTCTGCAGACTGTTCAGAGTCACTTTCGTGCTCTTCTTGATCTATATTCTCTTGTTTAGCTTCCGAGAAACTTGAATTTGGCCCACTATCCTCAGCCCCGGAAAGCTCTCTCAAAAGGCTTTCAATATCTTCAAAGCATAAGCTTTCGTAAGTCCTACAAAAACAAACAACAAAATGAACCACAGAAATATTATATAATATACCACAGGATCCACAGGAATATCAGGACAAAACATTATTTATTTGTAGGAAAATGATACTGGTACTGATGCTTAATATTTATAGAAAAATGATAATGGTACTGATGCTTAATGGACGCACTGTGTATTCACCATAAATGTTAAATATAATTGGCGACAGACATCCTTGTCTGGTTCCTTTATTGACACAAAACTCAGCGGATGTTCGATGATCAATTTTTCCCCTTATATACTGTCAAATGCCTTTCGATAATCAAGGCAACAGAAATTTGCAGTATGGTTAACTTATTGACCATATGTTAACAATTATTTGTCGAATGTTGAATATCTGTTCCCATATACCCCTCCCTGGAACGAATCCAGCCTGTTCTGGAGCCTGATGTGGAAAGAGAGCGATAAGGTGGTAATTTTCGTATTTCTCTCTATACCCTTTTTTGTGCAGAGCTATAAATTATTATTAGAGGTATATAATATTCACTAATGCCTAAAAGGTCATAATCCAACTTTTGGACTATTGTAATGAAGAGAGATTCCTGGATGTACGAATAATATGCGATAAAATGATATTCACAACCATTAAACTGGCTCATTGGCAGAATATTCTGACTAAAACTGGAAAAAAATTATAACAAGTGTATCTAAAAAGGTGTATTGATTTACACTATACATTACGAATACTTCTGGTTTCAGATCCCAGGAATGGGGTAGTTGCATTATTTTTTCAAAATATTTTAAATGTTAAATTAAATTTTATTAAATTAGTTCTAATTAAATAAAATCGATTTAGTTTTTCTTTAATAGTATAGAGTATATAAAACACGGTTATGCTGTTAAAAATAAGGTCAAATATTTTACATTAAAATTATAATTACCTGTAAAACGTAGTCCGCTTATTTCCTCTTTACTGTAACATCTGTTGTTACTGATGCAAACAAAATACAATAAAAATTATATTTTGTGAAGTTCCTTTCAAATAACCGGATTCAACGGACATACTTAAATAATGTAAATAACATTAAAAAGTAAACTAACACATAAATAATTTTTGACAATTTATGACATAAAAGGTTATATTTACATGTAAAAAGTTATGGTATGGTATGCTATAGTATGGTATGGTATGGCATGGTATGGCATGGTCTGGTATGGTATGGTATGGTATGGTATGGTATGGTATGGTATGGTATGGTATGGTATGGTATGGTATGGTATGGTATGGTATGGTATGGTATGGTATGGTATGGTATGGTAAGAAGGATTATTCCTCCTTGATGGCTTCTGTTCGTTCGGACACTTCACCAGCTCATTAGGTGTGACGAAGGTTGGTCTGGCTTAAAGCCATAACTTAGTTACTGTTTAAACACTTTAGGACGTTTTATTGTAATCAAGGTCAGAAGGGTCGACCATCACAGAAGTGAAGGTTCGAAAAATTATTGCGTTCGATTATCACTGGAAGTATAAGGCTTCATCCGGCCTGGGCCTCGGCGTGACAATAGATCGAAAATTGTTTGACAGTACTCAGTTCCATGAAATGAAAATGAAGTTAAAGGACGCAGTAAAAACTATAGAAAACAAAAAATAATAACGCCAGTTGTTCTGAAACGAACAAATTGTAAAAACTTTATGCAGTAATAAAAAAATATTTTTTTTGCTAAAGTAAATATCAATTAATAATCTCGAAGAACACGTGTTTTTACAGTTGCATAATTAGATTAGTTCACATGTCATATTATAAAACCTTCAATATAGAGTTATTTTATTACCGATTAATATTAATAACTACAACTCAATAACTAATCGTGTTTATAAAAGACCAACAATCCGTATTTTATATTTACAAGAGTACGAAAACGTACCCACTGATAAAATAACAAAATCCATCCCAAGAAAAAACGAAAATCGGAAAAAAAACATCATAAAACCAATCCGTTTAGCCTGCGTTAACTGCTATTGGAACGAAACAGTTTCATTTCGGGCGTTTGTTTAATTGGGTGTATTGGAATCGTTTGCTTAGCCGGTTTTGAAGATATTTCCGAGTTTTTTTTTAAAATTATTGTACCCAAACAATTCGAGACAAACGGTTTAACGATACTTATGTGTTTGTGTACGTGTGTGTATGTGTTTGTGTTTGTATATGTGTAGTGGGCCGCTATATTCGGGTAATTATAAGATTTTGATTATTCGGTAACCTAATCTATCCAAACTTTTTAAAGGAAATGTATTTTGAGTTAATTTATTACTATTTTTAAGTATATGTTTAAATATATATGTTTTAGAAATCGTTTTCTTTTGAGGCAGTTGAAAGCTGGTTTGTTTTATAATTGTATTATTCTGATATATGTAGTTGGTATAGTAGTATGGTTTACCGAGATATGTCAATACAAATTTACTTATTAATATTAATATTCTAGTAACTTTTTTATATTAACCCCTAATGATGGAGATAAAATGTATAATCAACATCTTTTAATTGCCTTTAAAGTATATAATAAAATGATATTGAGTATATAATTTTCCTAGACGAAACTATATACGTATTCAATATTGCCTTATATTGCCTATGAATTAAATTATTTTAAATGTCCTCGTCCAAATTATTACAAAAGTAAGCTCGATATTATTTTTTCAATTTATATGTTGTTCCAGTGAAAAAAAAAGAATGAATACTAATTTTACTCTTGACTATTCGAAATGTTCATTGAATTGTTTTTTTTTTAGTATTTAGAATTGTTTTTGTAGTTAATTTTTATTTGGCAAAACACAAAGAGGAAAATTTATTATACGAAACGTTGAATCGTGATTAAAGATCTTTTGGAAGTAGGTTATTAAATAGATTTTATCATATCTTGGTACTAGATATCCGCTAAGAAACTATAAACAAGTGATTTGATATTATGAATGATTTATTTGGTGTAATAAGTAATGTCTTTTTTCAAATTTCAAAACATGTTTTAAACATTGCCATCTACTGACAATAATTTAACTTATCCTATATTGCAGTTAAATATTTTGATTTTAGTGTGGTTATTGATAGATTTTGAAAAAAAAAATCATAATACTATAAGAACAAATCCACAAAGCGTGGATAAGTTCTACATGTTCTGTACAGATATGTGATGTTTTGTGAGTTTCGAAGGTATAGCAATGCAATTAATGCGACTACATATGTGATTAATGCTGTTTATTCTGATACAATGGATAGCAGAATATGTCAGCGTTGGTTTAAAAAATTAAGAATGATGATTTTAAATTCAGTTTTGGCCAGGTTAGGTAAATATTCTTTTATTTAACAAATATTTCTAGAGAAAAAAAGTGCCTCTATACATCTTTGTATAGAGTCGAATTCGAATTCCATTCGAAAACCAGATCTTAATTACTTTAACCATTACTTAATATGATATTCTGATTCCTGATGAAACCATAAGTGCTGCATATTTTTGTCCTCAGCTTGATAGACTAAACATTATTTTGTTTTAAAACGTTCAAGATTGATTAATCGAAAATATGTTATTCTGCAACATCACAATGAAAGACCTCATAGTGCCAGAATCATGCAAGAACAAATCAAAGAGTTAATGTGGGAAGTAGAAGTAGAATTAAGCCACCTTATTCTCCTGGTGCTGATGTGAAAAAATATTTCCTATTGCGACAGTTATAAAAATTGTAATCGGACAATATTTTAGCACTGTCATTTTACAAAAAGGAAATTGAAAGTTTATCCGAGAGATGGGCGAAGATTGTCAAACACCATGGAGATTATATTGTATATTAAGATTGTATTAACTCGTAAATAAAAGAAAGGAAATGATTTACGGTTAGAGGTGCATCAGCATCTAATGCTATTTAGTGACTGGACCTACAGCTTAACGTGGGTTCCGAACCACGGTCATCAGCTACCAACAAAACCAGGCCAGCAGCCCCCTCAGGCTATCAAACCTTGGTTATGTGCCTACCCCTAAATCTATCAGGAAGCCTACCGACTGGCGAGTGACCAACGTAGAACACTTTTCAGAAGGCATCCGGCCTTACCCAGCCTTTAACTCGCGTGACTGAGGGTTAATTCGATGTCGAATTTTACACTCCTGCTTAGAAACAATCACAGACATTTAGGTGTGGATATGTGTGGGCGTGTGTGAGTATATGTGAGTGTATATAAGTGTGTGTGTAGGGTAGGAAGTAAGACGGACAGAAAAACACCTATTCGAGCGCTGGAATCGAACCAGCTACCTTTGAATTGCCAGGCAGGCAACTAAAACAAAGTAACATTTTGTACAGTATCAAAAAATGATAATATTAGGACTGCATCTGACGGTTTCCTTGTTATTTGCCTAAAAACTGAATCAATAATATTTATTTCGATCTTAATTTACAAATTATGATTTTAGTTTTGATTATTTTGCATGTCTTGTTGGATGTGGCCAATTTCGCAATTTCGAGTCAAATTTTCATTGACTTTCAGGGAAATATATCCTGTTTAGCCTACGTACATTAAGAAATTACCCTTTGCATAATTTCTATAAAATTTAAAAGTATGTTTTTGATTTTCTTTTTGGTTGTGTAACATATACATCGTAAAGTTTGACATGGTTGACTGTATGCATACTCAGAACGTTTTATCATACGGACGCCATTTGTGTTCTTTAGTGACTTGAAAATTTCATTTCAGTCAAAAACTGATATTACTTCGTGAGAATTTTCGTGCGATGATCTACTACGACTTTCGACGTTGATTATCTTAATTAACAGTGAATGAACAGTGATGAAGTGTGAACAGTGATGAAGCGCAATCTAAAACCACTGTATATCACTGGTTTAGTCAATTCAATCATAGGCGTTGTTCGCTCACGGATGAATTTAAGGATGGTTATTCAAAATCGTTTGTTGTGCCAAAAAATATGCATACTGTGCACGAACTGATAAAACAAGATCGTCATGTGACATACAGTGAGATTGAGGCATCCCTGGGAATTAGTATGACAACCATACACAAGATTTTACATATAGCTATGAAAAAGATTTGTTCACGTTAGATCACGCATAATTTGACTGACAGTCGCTCAAAAAAGGCTCATGTCGATTGGTGCAAAGAAATGCTCACAAAATACACTTGTGGTGCATCAAAAGCCGTGTATGAAATCTAAACAGGTAGTGAATCTTAGATTTATGCGTATGAGCCCGAAAGTTAACAGCAGTCGATTGTATGGGTCTTTCAAAATGAACTTAACCCAACAAAAGTTGTTCGCACAAGAAGCACTTCGAAGCAGATGGTCGCCTGTTTTTTTGGCATAAATGGGCATGTGGCTACCGTGTCATTAAAGAATCATAGAACGGTCAATTCTGAATGGTACACAACCATTTGTTTGCTAGAAATCTTTGAAGAAATAAGAAAAAAACACTAGCGACGCTCCTGCTTATAGGCGATCCTTCGATTATAGGTGATCCTTCATTCTTCACCATGACAACGTGAGCTCTCACACATCGGACCGAACACAATATTTAACCGGTCAAAACATCGAATTGATGGGTCATCTGCCGTACATTTCTGATTTGGCACCTAATGATTTCTGTTTGTTCGTGCCCGTGAAAGATAAAATACGTGGTGAACGATTTTCGATGCCAGAGAAAGCGGTTGATGCATTCAAAATGCATGTTTTGGAGATACGTCAATCGGAAAAAGTACTGTAAAAATTGGTTCAAACGTATGCATAAATGTATCCATCATCATGGAGAATATTTTGAAAAACAAAAAAAAAATCATTTTTAATGATGAATATGTGTTTTTTTTTTAATTTTTCTGGATACATAAAAACAACACTTGTATTATTTATACACATCACCTTCCAAACATTGCGGAACAGCACACATTGAGTGCACAGAGAGCATTAGAAGATCGTACCGAAGTCTTGATGAACGCTGTTCGAGATCTTCTCTTGAATGTGCTTAAAATTCAGTCTATTGTATTCAGCAATAGAAAGGATAATAGTATTAGATTTACCTATAAAGAGGTTAACATTTTCTGAACAATTGTTTCCTAGGTCTTAGGTCTTTCTCGATAGGAAGCTGAATTGGAGTGGGCATATTGAAAAGGTTGTTGCAAGCTTATCTCGGTATTTCTATGCACTGAAAATCATAGCTCAGAATATTGGTTCTGAGGCTGCAATGTTAGCTTATCGTGCTTATGTTCAGTCGATGATAAGATATGGTTTGGTATTCTGGGGAAATTCTCCAGATATAGTGAAGTTAATTTTGCTCCAAAAAAGATGCAGAAGTGTCTTTCTAATGAAGCAATGAGAAAGCTACAGAAATATTTTTATTCGCAAACAATTTTGACACTTGTCAGTCAGCATATATATCTTGGATTCATACATTTTTACTTGGGGACGCTAAACCGGCTTTTTTTTCAAAATAATTCTTCCAAAAATTTACCAAATGCTATTTTATTATTTACTATTTTTTTATTTATTACTTTTCAAAAAAATTACGTCACGTTGCCGCGTTTCTTCTTTTTCAGAAGGGATTTCCATATTTTTGGAATGTTGCGAACGTGGTTTCACGTATTTAGCTCACACCTTTTTTCTATTTCAAGGGCTTCTCTGATTGTTCGGACTTTGTAGTTTTTAGTTTAGCTATTTCTTTTGCTCCTTCAAAATGATCTTATGTTCTGTTTGTAGATGGTGCTGGACAGATGAGTGATTTGTTTGTTTTTTACGTTGTTTTTATGTTCTTGTATTCTGGTCGAGATTCGTCTGTTTGCTTGTCCTATGTATGTTCAGTTGCAGTCGGAACAAGATATGCTACAGACCCCATGATTTTCTAGTCTAACTTTGTTCTTGAGGTTTTTTTAGGATGTTTGCGACAGTTTTGTGCAGCTTGTAGGCTGTTCTATGTTTTCTTAGTAGTCTGTCTATCCTATCGGTATCCCTCTGTTCTTCTTCGTGTTTGGGTTTCCTGATGGTGAATGTTGTATCAGGAAGATCATTCACCGTCAGGAAACCCAAGCACGAGATATATATATGTGTATATATATATATATATATATATATATATATATATATATATATATATATATATATATATATATATATATATATATATATATATATATATATATATGTGTATATATATATATATATATATATATATATATATATATATATATATATATATATCATCATCATCATCAGCCCGTATCGATCCACTGCAGGATGAAGGCCTCCTCAGCATGCTTCCAACCTTCACGGTCCTGGGCTTTCCTCTGCCACTCGGGTCCAGTATACTTAACGATGTCATCAGTCCATCGTGCTTTCGGTCTTCTTCGCGAACGTTTGCGATCAAGCGGTATCCACTCCAGGATTGCCTTGGTCCATCTGTCGTCCCATCGCCTCGCTATATGGCCTGCCCATCTCCATTTCAACTGTTTTACTCTTCCAATGATGTCACAGACTTTTGTTTGTTCCCTGATCCATGCGCAGGACTTTCTGTATCGTCTTGTAATGCCAAGCATACATCTTTCCATTCCCCTCTGTGCCACCCGAAGTTTTTGTATTGATTGCGATGTGAGTGTCCAGGTTTCACTTCCGTATGTCATAACGGGTAGAACGCACTGATCGAATACTTTTCTTTTCAGGCAAAGTGGGAGTCTGCTCTTAAACACTATGTTGAGCCTACCAAATGCCTGCCAGCCACATTTAACACGCCGTTCCACCTCCCGGGCGGTATTCCCCTCCATGGAAATCCTCTGCCCAAGATATACAAAGCTGTCCACAATCTCTAAATTCCTTCCTAAAACTGAAATTCTTCTGTCCTGAGCGAAATTATTGAACATAACCTGACTCTTTTTCAGGTTTATTTTCAAGCCAAATGGTTCGCCAGCCCTTTGCAGTTCTTGTATGCGTCTTTGCAGCTCCTCTGGGTCTTGTGAAATGAGAATAATATCATCTGCAAATCTAAGATGGCTTAAGTTTGCACCATTGATCTTTACTCCATCCTGTTCCCAATCCAGTTTACGGAATACTTCTTCAAGGCCAGCCGAGAAAAGAATAGGCGATATTGCGTCACCCTGCCGTACACCTCGTTCTATATTAATTCCCACTTCAAGATCATCAAGGTGAATTGTGGCTGTAGCTCCATCATATATCGATTCTAATAGGTTTACATAGACTCTCTCTACACCTTGGCTAAGCAGTGCATCCATTATCGCATGCTTTGAGATGGAATCAAATGCCTTTTCGTAGTCGATAAAAGCCAAGCACAGTGGCATGGTGTATTCGTTGTGCCTTTCTATGACCTGCTGTACAACCTGGATGTGATCCATTGTACTGAATCCACTTCTGAATCCTGCCTGTTCTCTTGGTTGTGCATCATTCAGTTTTTTTAATATTCTTTTAGAAATTATCTTAGTGAAAACTTTGTACATCACTGATAGGAGGCTTATTGGACGGTAGTTCTTTAAATCTTCCTGTGCTCCTTTTTTATGTAAAAGGATCACTTCTGCATTTTTCCATAAGTCAGGCACTTTTTGTTCTTTGAGGCATTTTGAGTATAATTTTGCCAGTGTTTTATGTAACGTCCGACCACCAGCTTTTAGCATTTCGACAGTTACACTATCCTTTCCTGGAGCCTTGCCGTTCTTCATCAATTCTATAGCATTTGTTACTTCCTCCACTAGGATATCTGGTATTATATATTGTTCTTCCGTGGGTATTGCTGTCCCTGACTGGCTCTGATCTTCATATAACTGGGAATAAAACCTTCTGACAATCTCTAACATTTGGGTACGCGTCCTGCACACTGTGCCATCCTCACGCTTTAAAGCATATATTTGCGTTCTTTTGTTTCTCAGCTTCTGTTTAGCTTTGTTAATTCCTTTGTTTTCTTCCAGGATTTTTTGCACTAGCTGCATATTGAATCGGCGCGTGTCCTCCCTGATACGTTTTCTTATAGTTTTGCAGAGCTCAGTGTACTCGACCCTGCCAAAAGGACTACCTGCATTTCTCATTGCTCGCCGTTTCTTCATTAAATCAATGGTCTCACTGGAGATATTTGTTTGTTTGAGACATTTTTCCTCTGGTGCTATTGAAGCAGCCGTTTGAAGTACATTATTGGCGATTTCTTCATATTGAACTGATATTTCCACCTCCTCTGGATCTTGTAACGCAGCAAACCGGTTTGACAAAGCAATCTCAAAATCGCTTCCTCTCTCCAGCAGTTTTCCAGAATCCACCTTGCCCTTCTTTGATCTTACCATTTTTTCGCGCTCTTTTCGACAGTCAATCCGAACCCTTGCTCGTACAATTCGGTGGTCACTTCCAACATTAAAATTGTTAAGGACAGTACAATTGGTAAATATTGTTTTATCGTTGGTCATGATGTAGTCAATTTCGCTTGTGAGCCCAGATGGACTTTTCCATGTCCATTTTCTGCTGATATTTTTCTTATAGAATGAATTCATAATATATAGTCAACTATATATATAGTCAACAATAATATAAAATCAACTAATCTGTCACCTCTATTGTCTCGCTCACCAGTTCCATATGGGCCAGTTGCATTTTCGTCTGTTCTTGTTGTTCCAATTCTGGCATTAAAATCACCCATCCGGATTTTGTACCTACATTTCTCCTTGTATAAAAGCTGGGCCACATCATCATAAAATTCCTCAATTTCCTCATCTTTATGGCTTATAGTTGGTGCATAAGCTTGGACGATTTGAAGCCTAAACTTTTTATTCAGCTGAATGACGCATTGGGCTAATCGGTCGGATGTACTCTCAAATTTTACCACACTGTCCTTCAGCTTTCGATTGATGAGGAATCCTATTCCGCCACATCGGCCCTTTTTCGTACCTCGAGTGTAGAGTACGTGTCCAGTTGGTTCCAGTTTGATTAACTCTTCACCCTTCCTTCGTGTTTCACAGAGCCCAATAATATCCCAATGTATGTTGTCAAGTTCGATTAACAGTTCTTGCAATCGGGCCTCTGTTTTCATAGACCGTATATTTAACGTTGCAATGTCAAAAGTCCAATGGCAGTCTGATCTAACCCGGTGATTTTTAGCACCCTCTGCCTTGGGGCAGGTCTTCCCGCTGCCGTAGGTAGTTGCCCCTTGGCCTCCGGGGAATGAGGGCCGTGTTTGAGGTTGTACTGTCATATTTCAACATACTGAAATACCATGTTGAAGGTATGGACCGTAATCTGCCACGCGGGTCCAATGCGGGTTGGCAGATTTTGGATCATGTTAGTCTGAGGCCTCCGCTTTGACCTGTCCGCCAGGGGTGACCCTCCCAGGAGCATAGACTCCAGACGGCATAGCTCAAAGCTTCATTGCCCTACTCAAACCCCTTTACCACGTCAAGGTCTGATCCACAAAGGGGTATATATATATATATATATATATATATATATATATATATATATATATATATATATATATATATATACCAAATACCAAATATTTTGAGTTTATCGGTTCCCCGTTTATATATTTTTTTTTTTGATTTCAAAAAACTTCAATTCATTCTACGTATAATGCCGCAAGTTCCATGGTGGGCCAACTCTTCTGTCTATTTTTTTTATATTATTCTAAAAACAAATTTAAATTGCGAAAAAATGGGAAAAAATCAATTAATTTTTTTTTAATTGATTATTTTAATTGATTTAATTATAAATTTAGTTCATTGTTTTAACTATTTCTCTAAAAAAGTGGGACGAACTTTTGCAGCGACTCAATATGATGACATACAGCACCTATACGGAACAATAGGCGTTATGAAAGAAAGTATTATTGCTTATGGAACTAAATCATTTCTAGTTTTCGTTAATCCGGAATTATTTGCACATTTTTGAAAAGGCTCATGTCAATCTGTTGTCAGAGTCAAGCAGATTTTATTAAGAAAACGATATCTGTTAGGTTTAGATATTTTTCTCAGCGATTAAGCTATAAGTTTTCTCAACTGGGGTTTTCCTGTTCTCACGCCATCATTTCAATTATTTATAGTTTTTAAAAGAAACAAAACAGATTGTTTCTATAGTATGGTTGTTTCGTCTTTAAACTTTGTGTTAATTAATTTTTTTTAATCATGCGAATTAAATTTGAGCCACTAGGAGCAATGCAACTTTGTGCTATTTATAACATATTTTCTATAACGTTTGTCAACATATTTGTTGTTTATGTAGCGATTTCAACACGGATGTCGAGTTAATGTATCGTTTGGGGTTTACTTATGTCAACCTTTTTCACCAACCTTATTTATGTAAACCTTTTCCCATAAAAATAACCCTGAGCCATCAGATCAGCATATCTGATACACGTTACAGTATTCTAATTGTTTATTATTCTCTGTAGGCAACATGTATTGAACTATTTGATCCTTATGGGGAAACATGTGGAAGCCATTTCTCAAAATTCAACGCAAACTGCATGGAGAACTTCCTAATTGTACAGTCTCCTTTATACTTTACCCCACCACCGTGGGGTATCACTTCATTCCACAACACATGGAATACTTTCAGGCCTTCGTACTGTTCTTGGACCTATTCCTAACTGTTTCGAATTCTTGAAATAGTTTAAATAAATAACAAGTTCTTTAAATAAATAATAATCGTTTTATGGGGCCAGTTGAGTTGCAATAATTGAATTATATTTTAATGTATATTACAACAATTTCACTGCGATTTTTTAGCATGTCTTTATCCATAATAAAATTTGCAATGTCTGCATTGTGGAACAGCCAAACTCAAACTTTCACAAATAGCACGAACAAAAATGGCACCAAAACAAAATGGTAGAATGATACTAGCGCCCTTTACATATAGGCAAAAACTGCTTGTAATATGAGTATTATAACGTAACGCGCTATAAAATTCGTAATTGATTTTAATAAACGCAAATACCCATAACATTTTACACTCTGCCAGTTTACTGAATGCGTTTTATACACCGAAATACGTGTAAAATAAAATTTAAATGAATTTTTGGATTGAAATGTTCAGTAGGAGATAGGAGTAATGTTTTTTTTGTGCACTGTCGATATTTTAAAAATAAAACTGGGTTAAATTAATTTGAAATTAAAACATCAATGAAATGCTATATGAATATTTTAGGTTTTTGATTTTGACCTTTTTCTTTTCTATTTGAAAAATGCATTAATTTTGACGATAAATATGATCTCCCAGCAGTTAAAATTCTTAATTTTTTTTAAACACTTTTAATTTGAGAGAAAGTTAAAAAATGATGTATTCAAATTATGGAAAGTGCGTGAGACATCGATGAAAACGTGGTAGTCGGAAGGGGCCAAGTGTGGTGAGTACGGCGGGTGGGGCAAAAGTGGGGCCAGCCAAGTGCAGAAATGGTGTCTCTGCCTAATTTCGGCGTGTATATTACTTTTTTGTGTCTTATAGCCCATGATGTTGATGGTTATCCTGGGTCAATCCACTATTTTTTGTTTTGGGTTTTCGAAAAATAACCATTTTTTATCTCCAGTCACGATTCGATTTAAAAAAGTCTTTCTATTATGCCGAGAAAACAAAACTTGGCACACCGTTTTCGTTTTTCTATCTGTCTGTCGTTCAGCTGATGTGGTACCAATTTTCCTGCCTTCTGGACCTTTTCCACTGTATGCCATTTGTTGTTGAATTTACATATCGACTTCTTCTAACAATGCATGCAATTCGGCATCTTGAAATTTTCTCTGTTAACCTGGGCGTTTTTTGTCTTGCGTTGGGACATTGTCACCGTAAGTATACGACGGCTTTCACTCGCATTTTTTTTTGCTTGAACAAGAAAACCAGTACGTATCGCAAATGCTCTTTATCTGGCTCGAAACTCGACATGTTTATCACACGAAAAAATATGACGCTAACTCGAAATCGTTTAAACAGTAATGGCGTTTTGAAAGGTATTGTTGTAGCAACACAATGACATATGATGATTAAACTGTGAACCGATCCTTGTTTTTAGCGCCATCTCTTAAAAACATTATTATTTACATACATAACATTACATACATTAACATTAACATTACATACATTAACATTAACATTACATACATTAACATTAACATTACATACATTAACATTAACATTACATACATTAACATTAACATTAAAGAATTATTAACCGCCAAACCTGGTTAGTGTGGCGTTTAATAATTTTTACCCTTTTCTTATTTCTAACAAAAGTAGATTTTATGGCGAGATATTAAAAAGGAAAGGAAAGGATTTACGGTTAGAGGCGCATCAGCATTTAAGCCTATTTAGCGACTGGACCTACAGCTTAACGCGGGTTCCGAACCACGATCATCAGCTACCGACAAACCCAGGCCAGCACCCCCCTCAAGCTATCAACCCTTGGTTATGTGCCTACCTATAAGTCTATCAAGAAGTCTACCGACTGGCGAGTGACCAACGTAGAACACTTCTCAGAAGGCATCCGGCCTTACCCAGCCTTTAACTGGCGTGACTGAGGGGTAATTCGTTGTCGGATTTTACACTCTTGCCTAGAAACAATCACAGACATTTAAGTGTGGATATGTGTGGGCGTGTGTGTGTGTGTATATGTGAGTGTATATATGTGTATGTGTAGGGTAGGAAGTAAGACGGACAGAAGAATTAAAGAAAAACACCCATCCGAGCGCTGGAATCGAACCATCTACATTCGGATTGCCAGGCAGGCGACTAACCCACCAGACCACCGCGGTCGGACGCACTACAATCATCGATTTCTTTTAAAATCAGAATAATATGTATCATCAAGCGTGTATTACATCAACTATTATAGGTGATAATCCGTTGACTCTATCTCTGGGAACCAGGCTGGGTATAAAAAAAGACTTTCGATTCCAATCTCATCAGTGCTTGTTTTGCTTTGAAATACAGTGATCCTATTGAGACCGTTAATAGATAGATAAATATCCCAATTAAATATACATATGTAACTGCCATGTTGGCACGGAACATTGTGAACATAAAATAATAAATATAATAATAAATATAATAAATAGTTCTTACAAAAAAAAATAACAAAGAAGAAAATAAACTCAAATCTGACCATATCACATTTAATGAGTAATACGCTTTTTTAAACAAGTATTTTTTTAGGCTTTTATTTCCTGCAATTTTGGATTTTAACCGGCAATTGAGAGGAAAACTATTGTATATTTTTATAATCATAAAGTTAACATTCTTTTGAATATAACTAAAATTATATCTTGATGGTAAAAGATCAGACTTATGTCTTGTCACATACTCATGTTCATTTTGAAATGACTAAAAAACTTCTTTGTTGTTATTTACAAACATAAAAGAATCATGAATATACATGCTTTCCAAAGCGAAAATCCTTTTTTTAACAAAGATATTCGTATAACTATCATTATAACTCATTTTAAAAATTGCTGGAATACATTTTTTTTTGAAGCTGAAATATTCTATTCATATCGGGTGAGTTTCCCCAAAAAATCAATACGTATCCTATCGTAGACCGAACGAATGCGTGATACGCCGAAATTGTTGCATCTATCCCTACATTTTTGGAAATAACTATCAAGGCATACGAATATCTTGATATATCCAGTGTAAGTTTTTTAATATGGGACCTCCAATCCAATCTCCGGTCGATCACTAATCGCACGCCCTATGTATACTTGCCCGCATATCCCCAATGCTCCCCTCACTAAATATAAGGTTCAGATCATCTGCATACATAACTGTTTGTTCACTCAACACATTAGTGATATTAATATATAATACAAACAACAATGGACCCAAACGGATATACGAACCCTGCGGAACACCCTTGGTAACATGTACCCTCTCTGAGAGAAAGGTTCTGCCATCAATATCCCTTATTAATACCTGTTGCGTACGATCTTTCAAATACTATTTAATCAGTTTTAAAGCATTGCCTCTTATGTCATAGTTACTCAATTTGGTATACAGTACTTTATGGTTAACACAATCAAAAGCTTTAGACAAATCAATGCACATTGTCATCGTGGTGGTGATTGGCTGAAAAAACGCCCTAGTTGTTAATTTTGTTTTTCTGAACCCATTTCGGTTATCACAAATTATATAGTACCTTTCTAAAAATCCTATCAATCTTTTATAAAATGCCTTCTCTAATATTTTATTAACGTTGTTTAGTAACGCTATAGGTCTGTAGTTTTTTCTCCGTCTGATTTGCCCTTTTTGTATATAGGTTTTATAAGTGCATTTTTCAATAAACCAGGATATGCACCACTGAAAAAACAGAGGTTTACAATAAAAGATAATGGCTTAGATATATAATTTGCAATCTCATTAATTATTTGTGCTGGAAGATTATCATCGCCGACTGATTTTTTAATATTACATTCCTTTATTATTTCCCAGACCTCATGCTAATCCGTTGGTGCCAAATATATTGTCTGAGCCACCGAGGAAACTGAAGCAAAGTGAGGCTGTAATCGGACTCATATCCAAACATGAACCCACAAAATAATTATTTAGAGTATTAACGGTCTTAATAGGATCACTATATTTCAAAGCAAAACACTCATTAAATCGTATTCGAAAAATCATACACAACAGGTATTAATAAGGGATACTGATGGCAGGGCCTTTCTCTCAGAGAGGGTACATGTTACCAAGGATGTTCCTTAGGATTCGGTCTTAGGTCCATTGTTGTTTGTACTATATATTAATGATATCACTAATGTGTTGAATGAACAAACCATTATGTATGCAGATGATCTCAACGTTATATTTAGTGAGGGGAGGACTTATTGGACAACCCTTTATACTTAACGGCTAGAAATATCTATTGAATTAACTGATAACGGTTTTGACAATTCTTGTTTTTAATCCATTTAAGCAATTCCACTCATATCTTGACTTAGCTGAATTTTTATACAATATAGATATGAAATTAAAAGTGATTCAGTTCGACGTTTTCAAACTTATTTGATTCTCCAGACCATTCTTTTGTGCTGCACTGAAATCTCTATTTCTGTATAGTCTAAATCAGGGGTTCCCCAACTTTTCTATATAACACATTCTATATCATATATTATTAAGGCTTATTTAAGCCTTCCAGATTTCCAATTAATTCCTTAAGATTTCCAATTCTTGGTGGTATAGAACAAATTGCACAACGCAAATCACTACCAATATCTAGTTTGCTTCTATACTTAGTTTTTATAGTTACTACTGTTGAAAACGCTTTTTCACACAAATAGGTGGTCGAAAAAGATAAATACAATCGCAGCGCTTGCTCTGATATATCTGGATACACTTTTAAGTAGTTGACTCAGAACAATATTTTGTCAATCTTCTGAAAATCGCATTTCGCAGCAGAATCATTTTTTATTTCCAAAGCCTGCTCTTGGAAGATTTTCTGGTAACAAGTCTATATTAATATGGAAATAATCCGTTATTAATCAGTAAATGTTATTATCGTACGAGTTCGGAAAGTAACTCTTGAACTCGTCACTCATGTGCTGCAAATGATTTGATATTGTTATCTTAATAACAGTGTCCTCAAAAGCCTATTTAAATCGTGTTTTTTCCAAGATTATATCTCCCTGCCCTGCTCAAATTTTTGCGATTTTGCATCACGATGACAAATTATATTGGAGTCTCTACTCTGCAAGTTGAGGTGATTCAGTGAATTGAATATTATTGATAAATAAGCCAAAATATTTGAACATCTGAGTTGCTAAATTTCGTACACAATTAATCCTGTTTCTATTTTTTTTAAAACAAAATTACTTCGTCTCGAAGTTCAAATAATATTACCAACATATTTTCTTTTGAGAGCCAGCGGACTTCCCTACGGAATAACTGCGTTTTATGTTCTGGTCCCAAGTCTTCACAAAGAGCCGCACTTAATTCACTCTTCTTGATAAAATTGACAACTTTGAAATTTAAAACATCGTTAAGGTTATTTGGAAGAGTCTTAGCCACCGAAGCTCGACGGTGTATAAAACAGTGAATAGCAGTTACACTGAGATTCTTTTCTCTGACCAATTGAACAAACCCAGAGTGAGATCCAAGCATTGAGGAAGGAGTGCCGTCTGTGCATACGCCTATTAACTTTTGTCATGATAGGTCATGTTCGCCGAATAAATCAGCGACTGCTGACATAACATTAATAGCTTTTGTAGTTGTCGTTAACTTTGTAGAAAACAGAACAATTGAGAACATTGTGCAACATCTGTACTTTCGTCCAATTGTATTGCAAAAAGGTGATTGTTTCACTGCGTCTACTACCTGATATTTTATATTTTCGGCCATTGTCGAAATTGTTTTATTGTTTTATATTTTCGGCCAATGTCAAAGGGCTCATCAATGAGCCCTTTGACAATGTTGTTAGAAAGCGGTATTTGGGATAGGTCTTTTCTCTACTCTCAGGTCTAAGAAAAATATCAGCCGCTTTCAATAAGATCGGCTTTACGAGTGTCTCCCCAACGATATGGTTTTTCTTCGCTTTTGCAATGAGTAGCGACAACTAAATACCAAGCTTCAAGCACTTTTTCAGATGATTGAGCAAAAGATCCAGTGCTATCAAACTTTATTCGTTTCAAAGTTTCCGATTTTGCAACAAAAGATTCCTGCGGTTTGTCCTCTAAAACACCATGTTTTGTTGACAAGTGTCGCTCCAGACGAGAAAGTCTCATGGCATCTTTGCACATACTACGGATAGTGGCTATATTTTTTTTTGTATAGCAACACAATTGTATTTAATCTACTCATCCTTATATTTGCGTTTTTTGACTGAGCTCCTGATGAAATACATGCATATTTGCGCGATATTCGATGATCAATTGACATGACAACGTGTTGCCCGAGTGTGCGGTGCACGAGTGCTAAACGCGCGTTTCGCGAGAGTAACAGGCCATTACAGTTGACCCACTGTAAGAGTGCCGATTTGACAGCTCCTCATGTCCACTATATAAAGTTCGTTTTTTTCGAAAATCACAATAAAAATCGACATTTTTACGGTGGCTTGACTTTAATCTAGCTATTACCTCTGTCTGGGTACTTTGCGTAGTTGTCGCTCTTGGGGTAGCGATGAGAGGTGCGCCCGCTCACTTTGAAAATCAATGGTTTAAAATTCGATGCAGTATTTATTTGATCGAATTGAGTCTTCATTATGTGCTTCAGCTTCACCATTCCATTTATGGAATGGTCATCACCAGTTTTCCATTTATGAATATATTGTATACAAGGTGTCTCTTAACTTATCCGCCATAGAGCAACTGGTGATAGTAGAGATCAAAATAAGAAGATTTAGTCAATAGCTGTGTTGGCAATGTTAGTTATTAAAAAGACACAGGATGTTGAAAGTGAAACTAAATTTTGTGAATTCCAGATTCACTTTGTGAATTGTAGATTTTTCAACCATCGACAATATGTGGAAAGAAATGTTCAAACACGAATATCTCGCAAACGGCGTGAGATATCTATATTGGCCAAGGGTACCTTTCTTACGTAGGAATCATGATTTTTCTTTATTTTGAAGTCAAAATATTCCCAGCTTTATAGGGTAAAAATATGAGCGAGTTAATTCTTCACCAAGTAGGTAGCAAGCGCCCTCTAGGAACTAGGCTCAAACTAATACCAAATTCTTATTTGTTACCTTCGAAAACCCAACTACCCCGATTTTAATCTTCAACCGTTTTTAAATTATCTCAATTTTTCGAAAATTAGTTTCACTTTCAACACCCTGAATTTTTAATGACTTTTTACGAACTTTTGTCATGAACATGCATTTTTAATGCACATTTATCAACATGCACATTTATTGACTAAATCCTCTTATTTTGATGTCTATTTTCACCAGTTGCTCTATGACGGATAGGTTAGGGGAGACTCTGTATATCGTTTTCCACTTCCCACTTTCTTTCTATTAATTTCAAATAAATTTCCATACAAATAAAGATTTGTTTTATCTGAACTCTATGTAAGTGATAGTCCTAGTAGAATTAGTTGCATAAATTTATGTTTGCCAGTTTCAGGGATGTCGATACGCGAAATGTGGAAATTAACTAAACATTTTCAATTTTCCTTTCGATAGACTGTATATGTTAGTGAGTGTACAACCACATAAATAATGCTCTACATAATTGAAACGAGCTACGTAAATGACAGTACGGAAATATTTTATTTGCGAAACACTTAGACTGAAGAAGACTTCATCTCCTGATGATGCCAGCATGGTTAGCGAAACGCGCGTCGAGAATTTAAATAATGTGATTGATTTGGTGTTTAGTGGTAAATCTCTTCTAGTTTAGTGTTTCACACCGAAGGTTCTGGTTGAAGTATTTTAACGTAGAGCTCTAGAAAAATCGTTATTGATTTTGGTAAATTAAAAAAACGTAAATTCCCATAATTTTTTTACACCCCGTCAGTTTATTCAATGTGTTTTATAAGCGGATATGCGTGCGGAATATGCTTAAAATGATTTTTTTTTGATTAAATGTGCGATATAAAATCGGATTAATGGAATATTATTTTTTTCAGGAAAAAATATTGAGGGTATTTTTCGGTTTAAAGTTTGCATTTTGTTATTTTTTGTCATGCGGCGTCAATATTTTAAAAATAAAATATGCAGCATCATATTTTCATGAAAAGCTCGTAAGGGGAAGATATTCCGGATAAAACTGGATTTAAATAATTTGCAATTAAAACATCGATGAAATACGATATAGATAAAAATAAATAATGTAACAGGATACACAATTAAAACTGAAAAGACAGTTTGAAAAATATGAAACCAGTTTTGTCAGTATCGCTGTTGTGAATAAGTTCGTTCGATGTGTTTACGATCGGGATGGGTTTGATAGGGTATCTTAGTCTATTTGCATTAAATCTTTCTATAGATGCTCGTATGAGTAATATCAGTTTAGGTTAGTTTTACATACAAGGGTCGGTTAAAATGTTCTCCGTTTGAGAAAGAAAACAAGATTTTTGAGATTTTGTATTTATCAACGTAATTTTCAATTGGAATGTTGCACATTTTGACCAAAGATGTTCAAACTAAATTTTCATTTAGCTCAAAGATGTATAAACACTTCTAAACGTAGGTCATGAAACTTTTCCGCAACAACCCGAGACGTACATGGTATAAGAGAAAGTACTTTCTTAAATAAAACTAACGATTCTTTGCATCATTTTAAACAAAAAAGTTTCTTATAACAAGCGTCAAAAACCCAAGGGTTCTCGAGAAAAAAATTGCAAAGTTATTGGTATCATTCGAAAAGAATTAACTTAAGCAAATATTTAAAAAAGCACATTTGGCAAATATTAGTTGGTTATTATTTAACGGGAAAACTACAAATAAATTAATGAACATAGTTAAAACATTTTTTTATTAAGAAACATGCCCTACTTCAACCCGGATGGATATGACAAAGTCGGATGGATATGACAATATCGCCACAATTATTGTTATTTCAAAATTGCTACAAAAATATTTCCGGTTTCAGTTTGATTGATAACAAAAATTATATTCTGTACACGAATATTAGGATATGCTTCCTTTTATATTACGGTGACCCTCTCCAAAATTTCGAAGGAGCGGGCAACGATAACACGAAAGGCCGCTTCAAGCTCGGCAAATATTTGTGCAAGTTTCTCAAACACTTTTGGATACGGGTAGTGAATCGAAGAAGAAATTTTACATCTTGTTGAAGATAATTCTACCAGAAGTATTTCAAGTGTTGCACGACCAGTTGGAGTTTCCCTGTAGATTGTCCATAGAACTCATTATACAAGAGCAATTATCCTACCCTTATCATGTACAACAGGTACAAGCATTCTTAGCCACTGACTTTCCACAAATGTAAACCTATTGTGAATTTATTAGCCAAAAACAAAAAAGAATCCAAATTTTTTTGTTCAATAATATATTAACCGACGAAGCTTCTTTCACGAGGTATGGGTTGGTGCATATTTGAACAGTTAATATGATAAAGCAAATAATCAAGTTTTCCTTAATGTGACGTGAACCCTTAAAATGTGTTATAGTGTGAAAAATTAGTGATAGTAATTTCAAGTTTGACATTAAACAACAATAATGTGTAAGTTTCTTTTTTTTTATCAAAACAAATGAAATTTGTGCGAAAACGTATAAAATAAATTACTATAAAAATGTTATATTTTATTTTAAAGACATTTTTAAACAACACGAAAATAGACGTTGCCATTGTTGAGAAAATTAAATTCATACCTATTCATACCACTAAACACCAAATCACTTTTTTAAACTTCCCAACACACCTTTCGCTAACCATGTTAACATCATCAGGAGATGATTCAATCTAATCTGTCTCTATTTAATATTATATATATATATATATATATATATATATATATATATATATATATATATATATATATATATATATATATATATATATATATATATATATATATATATATATATATATATATATATATATATATATATATATATATATATATATATATATATATATATATATATATATATATATATAGGTACTTATGTAAATGAACATGAACTCTCTATTTAAGATATTTTCTGAACTGCAATGTTACCAAATCTATTCGAAGCTGCTTCCAACTTCTTTTTTTTTAAATAGAATACCCTATATATTTTTTTTCAAGGTCATAGCACTACCGGCTATCCCGGAAGTCCCCAGTAACTTCCTCAATTAAAAGGTACACCCGGTATATTACTTAATTTTTGGGTTTACAAGAAAATTTCTTGATGAGTTCCACCAGGTGTCCTGAAACATATTTTGAACCGTTTTTTAAATATATTGATTTTTTTGCAAATTTTCAAAAATGTAACATTATTTTCAACACTGCGCCTTTTACCCATTTTCGACTGGTGCGAAGCGCTTCTGGAGTAAACGGAAGCACAAGAAAGATACTTTCGAAATCCACATTGACAATTACTTTATCTTATACAGGGTGCCCAAAATTTGATGACTAATTATAATATTTTCAAAGTTCAAAAATTCGTTCTTTCAAATGTGACACTGTATATTACTATATGGTCGGATGCAGAACTTTTTCTCTCTCGTTTTATATATATATATATATATATATATATATATATATATATATATATATATATATATATATATATATATATATATGCATTAGGTGGTCCTACATCCCATTAGTGAGTTTTGACCTTCTTCAATTTTCGCCTCCAACGCCAATCAAAGATCAAAAGCATGTTGATTTCCTTTTTTGATAGCTCATAAGGAATTTATGCCTCAAAGCTAAAATTTATACCTTTTCATTGGATCGAAATTTCTTTCCAGCGAGCATTTTTTTTTTGGGTTTGAGAACAGGAAATAGTCGCTGGGGACCAGATCTGAAGAATACGGAGGATGAAGAAGCAATTTGAAGTGCGATTCATCCATTGTTGGCAACAATTTGTGACACTGCGCATTGTCATTGTGAAACAGCACTTTTTTTGTTCATTTAGAGCCTTTTTGCGATCTCGTCCTTCAAACGCACCAATAATGGTATGTAATATTCGCTATTGATGGTTTTACCTGTCACGAAATATTCGATGAAGAATATCCTATGCACATCTCAAAAAACAGAGGCCATAACCTTGCCTACCGATGGTTGTGTTTTTGGTCACTTTGGACGCCTTTCACCAGCTGCTGTCCACTCAGCTGAGTGCCGATTTGATTTTTCTGATGTTGTCTGGTGTAACCACCGCATTTGTACGTCCAGAGCGTTCAGTATCGTCGATACTTGTACGGTCACGTTTGAATTCAGCATACCAATCAATTGTGGTTGATTTTCCTAGGCCAGAGTCCGGGTAATGTTTATCAAGCCATTGTTTTGCTTCAGCGGTATTTTTTTTTCATCAAAAAGCAATGCTTAATCAACACACGAAATTATTTTTTCCAGTGTTTTGAAAATAACAAAAGTAGCGTCACTTAAAGCACAACAACTCAGAAACTAGCTGTCAGATTGTCATGAAATTTTGACACATAACGTTTGAAGGTTGGCACAATCGACCAGTGGTAAAAATTTTTCGCAAGTGCGCATCTATATGTCAGATCGGGGAGTGTGTTATAATGCATGTCTTTGGTCTAATATTCTATCTCACATTTGAGTTTAATTAATAATAATACTTTTTCCCTTAATTACAGAGACAAATCGGAACTCAGGTGTTTCTAGCCGGATGATCTCCCACAGTCGAGTTTAATTAGTCTTTCGCGTGGTTTAACATAAAGTACTGGTTCCGAAACTAATTACCGACTCATTATGCGAATGTCCACCGGCTTAAGTAAACCCGGAATTGCTTTTACCGAATGGTAAATTCAATTTTGAATTAAATCTTCATTTTATGTTTTAATTAGAACGGCACGCAAACCAGATATCGACAAGCGATTAGTTGGAAATCGTTTCGCTAACGTACGAAACGAATTTCCGTTTGTCTATTTAAATTAAACATCGGTGGAAAATACTGACGACTGAACACTAATATGGATTAAGCTGAAGCTTGACGGTGTTGACCTACATAACAAAATCTGATTTGAAATGAAAACATTTTTTTTTGATTAATTGTTAAAGATTAAATTGAATCTTTCTTGTATTTAGTCAGGGAGCGAATATTTTCCTCTAAGTTGATTTTAAATACGTTTTTTTTGGCTAAAATACTTTGATATTAAGCATCTATAAACGCGGTTATTTAAGTTATTAGACACTCAACTAAATTTTTGACCTTTTTTCACTACATTTAACATTTATTGGGAAATAAGTTTCTGTCGTTTTTTTTTATTACAAATTTTATTGCAAAAACTATCAATTATAACAACAAATTAATCAATTATGTATTTCTACAGACTATATAGCGTTACTAAACAACGTTAATAAAATACTAGAGAAGGCATTTTATAAAAGATTGATAGGATTTTTAGAAAAGCACTATATAATTAGTGATAACCAAAATAGCTTTAAAAAAGGAAAATCAACAACTAGGATAATTTTTCAGGCAATCACGTATATATCGAATTCATTAACTGCTAAAAGAATTACGATGACAATGTGCATTGATTTGTCTAAAGCTTTTGATAGTGTTAAACAAAAAGTACTGTATACCAAATTGAGTAACTAACAAAGGCATAAGAGGAAATGCTTTAAAATTGATTAAATCGTATTTGAAAAATCGGACACAACATGTATTAATAAGGGATATTGCTGGCAGGGCCTTTCTCTCATAGAGGGTACATGTTACCAAGGGTGTTCCGCAGGGTTCGTTCTTAGGTGCATTGTTGTTTGTACTATATATTAAAGATTTATTCATTCATTCATTCATATATGATTAGTTCATGCAGCACTAATGTGCTGCATGAACAAACAGTTATATATGCAGATGATCTGAACCTTATATTTAGTGAAGGGAGCATTGGGGAAGTGTGGGCAAGTGTAGGTAGGGCGTACAAGGCTCTTGATCAGTATTTTTCTGCTCACGATCTCCTCTTGAATGCGTCAAAAACACAGTGCATTCTTTTTGAAAAGCGCACAAGTAATGACCTCAATTTTGTTTTTGTAAATGCCCTGTATACGATAAATGAATTCTCATGTCATATTATCATAAAGCAACCTATTAAGTAACTGTATTCAAAAATTCAGGTATCTAGCTATGCTGGTTGTAAAAAAAAATATTTTTTTATTCAGGGATGTTTGTTGTCAAATTTCTTAAAAAATATTTCTTATTTTCGAAACGGAAGGTAGGTATAGCATATGTTATATAAAAAGTTTCAAAATGTTTCACATAATCTATAAATGTAATAACATATAGGGTATTCTGTTTAAAAAAACGAAGTTGGAATCAGCTTCGAATAGATTTGGTAACACTGCAGTGCAGAAAATATCTTAAATAGAGAATTTATGTTCATTTACATAAGTACCTATATATATATATATATATATATATATATATATATATATATATATATATATATATATATATATATATATATATATATATATATATATATATATATATAAACAGAGGGAACTTATAGAACAACCGTTATTAAACTTATATTGCCCTCCTAGACGTTCAAAAAAATTGATTTCCCCACTATCATCTTTTATGGTATTATTAGGTTCGATGGACAGTTTAGGTTGTAATTACTTTTCTTGCTGTTAGTTGAAGATAGTTTGTATTTGAAAAAGGACACTTTGTGTCGAAACAATTGTTATACATACAATTTTAAATATAGTGGAAATTTTAGATATTAATCTTTGTTTATTTATTCTTACCTGAAGTGAAATTTCTACAAAAATGGAGACAAAAACTAACTAATACAATTACCATATTCAATCGTTGTTCTTGTATAATAGTGAAGATTTACAGCCGTTGACCAATAAGTTGGGGATGAAGAAACTATGCGTGAAAATAGATCCTAGAATTCGAAAAATTATCCTAAAATAGATAAAACGGTTAGCAGGATCAAAAGGGCAACAGGAGGAAAACATGTCTTGAATTTTTGGATTGAAGATGCCCCTCATTTTCTGGAACCTATCAATACTGGATTTTTGACAACGACCCGGAAACAAAACGCCAGTGCCAGAAAACACTCCAACCTCACCACGGCCAAAAAGCCAGAATGAGAAAACCAAAGATCAAAAGCATACTGATTTGCTTTTTTGGGAGTAGCCAGAACCTCGTTTAAGGGCAAGAGTTTCTTGATAGACTCGAAAAATCGGTCATTCCTCTAAGATCGAACATTAAGGACACATAGGTACTGTATTTCGACAATGCACCTTGTCATACAGCGATTTCAATTAACGAGTTTTTTGCTAGTTAAAAAAAGTTATCATTTTAGGTCCACATCCTCCGTATTCACCAGACTTGAATTTTCGTGACTTTTTCCTTTTTACGTTATGACAATCTATTATAAATGACTTTAAAATAAAACTGCAGTTTTATACGATTTTCACTGGATGATGTTATTCTAACATGGTTTCACCAACACAGTGTCTTATTCAGTTTATACTCAACATCTGAAGAAAGCACTATATTGGCGAAACATGTCAGAATAGTATATTTTAGTGAAACTCGTATAAACCTGTAGTTTTATTTTAAAGTGAATTTAAAAAATTATAAAAACACCGTCATGGTGTATATGAAAGAATTATCCAAGAAAATATATTTTTTTTAAAGCGTTGTATGTTTTTTTTAATCTAAATTTTATAATCTATTTTTATTTTTCAATCTTACAATCTTCATTTATTTTCTCTTAATTTAAACATTACGAGTACTTTCCTTCAACATATAAATTAACGCCAATCAATAATCATTGAAATCAATCAATTGAAAAAATAGAAGGACCCATTGAATTAATTTTGCTCTTGTATCTACATGTGATTATAGGCTAACTAGGTTAATATTTCCAGGATTTTACTTAATCTAAATCAATATTCTCTCGTCAGTATTTTCCACCGAGGTTTAATTTTAATATACGAATGCCAGCTCATTTCCAGCGTTAACTCAACGATTTTCCACTAATCGCATGTCGATATCTGATTTGCGTGTCGCCGTAATTAAAACTTATAATAATGAAAATTTAATTGAGACGTTTACTGTTCGGTAAAAATCATTGGAAATTGACTAAAACCAGTCGCTTTTTTTCATAGAATTTTAATTATACAAACTTAAAATTATAAGTTAAATAGGTTCCAAACTCACTGTCACCCGTTAGCTAAACGATTTCCCACTAATCGCATGTCGATATCTGATTTGCGTGTCGCCGTAATTAAAACTTATAATAATGAAAATTTAATTGAGACGTTTACTG
Organism: Cosmopolites sordidus; assembly: GCA_031761425.1. Classification (NCBI taxonomy): domain Eukaryota; kingdom Metazoa; phylum Arthropoda; class Insecta; order Coleoptera; family Curculionidae; genus Cosmopolites; species Cosmopolites sordidus. The sequence continues at coordinate 65,284 of JARFXV010000932.1, read as the reverse complement.
TTCGGTAAAAATGATTGGGAATTGACTAAAACCAGTCGCTTTTTTTCATAGAATTTTAATTATACAAACTTAAAATTTTAACTTAAATAGGTTCCAAACTAACTGTGACCCGTTCCAATTTTGTTTCGGTTATTGAAAATTAATCCACTTAAGAAATTTGCTCTTCTTCTTCTTATCGTACTGTCTTTAAAGAAAGGTTGACGACTGTCATGACTACTTTCACAATGTCCACAACTGCTCTAAATTACTGGTTCAATGTACAGTTGAACCTTTCTCTCAAATTTTGCAGCCATGACATTCTTAGTCTTCCCACGCATTTTCTCCCCTTAATCTTTCCCTGCACAATCAAACTCAGTAGTTCGTAACGTTGTGTCCTCATTTCATGCTAGCAATATTCCAATATGCGTGTCTTTGTGCTTGTTAGACCTCTTTCGATGGATTTTCTATGCAAGACTTCTTTATTTTTGACTCACTCTTCACTCAATATATTCATAGTATTCTTCTGAATAGTAACATTTTAAAAGCTTCGAGCCTTTTGGTCACGTATTTATTAAGCTTCCACCCTTAATAAATTAACCTTCAATACCTACCAATATATTCAATAACTATCAATACTGTAAAGGGAAACTGAATACAGCAAATAATTCGGATTTTCAATTCATTTTCTATTTTCTACAGAAAAAGAAATATTTCATCTTGTAGAATGTGTTGTGAGCTTTCTATCCTTGTTTTTATTTCTTCGGTGTTACCATTCTTTGAATTAACCCAAGTTCCTAAATACTTGTATCTGTCCACTCGCTCTATATTATTGTTATTTATTCTAATGTTTGTTGTTATTAGGGGATTTCGTGACACACATGAATTTTATTTTCTTTAAGTTCGTATTCAATTCATAGAATTAGCTGATTTCTCTTATCATTTTCGTTATTACTGCTCTACTCCTCGTTTTATGTATATGATTTTTTGTATATACTTCTACATTGACTCAAGCTGTTTGATTATTGTATAAGGTCTCTATTATCCTCAAATTTAGCTCATTTATTTGCTTTTCTCTTGATGCTTTTATCAGCACACTCTTTTAGCACGCATGCATTTTTTTTTACAAACATCAAGACAGGCGTTGAAGCACCAGATTAAAACTAAAGGGGTCATACCGAGTGCCGAGCCAATTTCTAAACCTAAACTACTTCGAAACCTCTAAAAAAGCCATTATGTATACTAATAATAATAATAATAATAATAATAACAATAATAATAATAATAATAATAATAATAATAATACGCCTGCCTGGAAAACACGCCTTGAAAACAATATCGATGATTTCCGAAGGAAGGTCGACGTCATCTCAGAATACCTTTCTGGTAATCGATCAAGTAAAGTAATGAAAAAAATAAAAACAATTGCCAATAAATCTGGCATTGGCTTGGACGATCCAAACTTCTCCGAAAAATTATTGGATCTTAAAGATCGGTTTAGACAGAAAGCTAAATCTAAAGGGGCTAGGCTAGCAAGATATAACGAGCTAAAAAAACGAAAGCACCAAAATTCAGAATTCATAAATAGTCAAAAGAAATTTTATAGAAAGCTCGAACAAGGCAGTAGCAGGTCAGAACTTGAGAATGTGGACATGTCCTCCTTTGCAGAATACTGGCAATCGGTTTGGAAAAGATCAGATGACTATGAAAAAGCGGCACCTTGGATTAAAACAATTGAACAGCACACAACTGCTCTCCCAGAAATGGAGTTTAACGATTTCACGGCGACTGACATTTACACCGCCGTCAAGAAAACTCATAACTGGAAAGCTCCTGGACCAGATGGACTACATAACTTCTGGATTAAAAACTTTACGGCGGCCCACCGCCCACTTGCTAGTGCATTTAAAGAGGTAATAATAAATCCTGATACTTTCCCGAATTTTTTAATGGAAGGCAATACATATCTTCTGTACAAAAAGGGTGATGCTAAGCAACCCAATAACTACAGACGCATCACGTGTCTGTCAGTATTTTATAAATTGTTGACAGCCCTAATCAATGAAAAAATTTACAAACATTGTGATGAAAACAATATTTTTGAAGAAGAGCAGAAAGGATGTATAAGAGCAAGTATGGGATGCAAGGAACAGCTAACGATCGATGCTGTAGTTCTCGAACAAGCGCGGAAAAGAAAACGCAACCTAAACATCTGCTATATAGACTACAGGAAAGCCTTCGATAGTGTTCCACACGATTGGTTACTAGAAGTCCTGAAAATTTATAAAATAAGCCCTCCCATCATTAACTCCTTAAGGTGCCTAATGGGGAAATGGAAAACAAATCTCTTTATCGACCAACAATGCATTACAACTGCGAATATCGAGAGAGGAATTTTTCAGGGAGATTCCTTTTCTCCAGTTTGGTTTTGTCTAGCCCTAAACCCTATGTCTACTTTACTGAACAACAGTAATATAGGATATAAACTAAACATGAGGAATCCACGAAAGCTCTCGCACCTACTATATATGGATGACCTTAAACTCTATGGAGAAACTAGAGAAAAACTAAACTCCTTAATAAAAATGGTCGAAGAATTTAGTAGGGATATCAAGATGTCATTCGGACTTGATAAATGCTCTACCATTAGCATTCAAAAAGGAATAGTCAACAATCAACATTCAACACACTGTAACATACAACAACTGGCACCAGAAGAATCCTATAAATATTTAGGTATACCTCAAAACGAGAAATTTAACCATAGCCAGTTAAAGAAAGACTTTTGTACTATGTACGAAAAGAGGCTTACAAAACTTTTAAATACCAAACTGAACAGTGGAAACCTGATTAGAGCGATCAATGGATGGGCGGTGCCAACTCTGACCTATTCCCTTGGTATTGTTAAATGGTCAGAAACAGACCTTGATGGACTGGATAGATTAACACGTCGAACATTGACAAAATTCCGATGTCTGCATCCAAATTCATCTATGAAGCGACTGTACATTCCAAGAAAGTTGGGAGGTAGAGGCCTCGTGAACATTAAGAACCTTTGTCTGAACCAGGAGAGTAAGATGAGAGAACGCTTCATTAATTCAAGCAGCACGCTAATGAAGTTGGTTGCTAAGGAGGACCGGGGTTTCACCCCTTTGAACCTAGATAAATTGAATCGTGTTGATGGTAGAACAACACTTACCGATTGTGTCCGTGAATGGAAACAACAGACACTGCATGGACGGTATCCAAAGTCACTCGAGGATGATACCATTGATGGACCATTGTCTCTAAAATGGCTGACCGATGGGCTGTTGTACCCAGAAACAGAAGGTTTTGCGACATCTATTCAAGATAAGGTAGTAAGAACACGGAACTATGAAAAGCATATACTACACATGGATGTTGTCGACCGATGTAGGAAATGCGGTATAGTGGGGGAAACGATTGAACACCTTATCGGTGGGTGTGCAGTTCTAGCCCCTAATGCTTATTTAGGAAGACATAATCAGCTGGCGAAAATTATACATCAGCAAATTGCATTAAAGTATTCGCTATTAGATAACGCACCTGCTCCATATTATAAGTATTCACCTTCTCCCGTATTGGAATCATCTGATGCAATCCTATACTGGGACAGACCAATCACAACAGATCGAACGGTCGATTATAATAGACCAGACATTGTTCAAATTAGTAAAAAGGAGAAAAGGGCTTTTATAATTGACTTCGCAGTGCCACTCTCTCATAATATCAGGAAAACCGAGTTGGAGAAAACCACTAAGTATGAAAACCTTGCGTACGATTTGAAAAACCAGTGGAAACTGCATAAGGTAGAGATAGTGCCTTTCGTTATATCCGCCGAAGGCCTAATAAGTAAGAACTTTTCAAAAAATTTGAAGAACCTTGGTATCTCAAAATCGATTGCCATAGTGGGACAACGTGCAGTGCTCTTGCAGACGTGCCACATTGTTCGTAAAATTTTATGCTAAGTGAGAGGAGTTGAATTGCTTTCTCATTTTGGCATTATAATATAGACCAGCTTAGGCTGAGATGCTGAGTTCAGTACGAGGATAGTAATAATAATAATAATAAGAACCTTTGTCTGAACCAGGAGAGTAAGATGAGAGAACGCTTCATTAATTCAAGCAGCACGCTAATGAAGTTGGTTGCTAAGGAGGACCGGGGTTTTACCCCTTTGAACCTAGATAAATTGAATCGTGTTGATGGTAGAACAACACTTACCGATTGTGTCCGTGAATGGAAACAACAGACACTGCATGGACGGTATCCAAAGCCACTCGAGGATGATACCATAGATGGACCATTGTCTCTAAAATGGCTGACCGATGGGCTGTTGTACCCAGAAACAGAAGGTTTTGCGACATCTATTCAAGATAAGGTAGTAAGAACACGGAACTATGAAAAGCATATACTACACATGGATGTTGTCGACCGATGTAGCAAGTGCGGTATAGTGGGGGAAACGATTGAACACCTTATCGGTGGGTGTGCAGTTCTAGCCCCTAATGCTTATTTAGGAAGACATAATTAGCTGGCGAAAATTATACATCAGCAAATTGCATTAAAGTTTGCGCTATTAGAAAACGCACCTGCTCCATATTTTAAGTACTCACCTTCTCCAAGAACCTTGGTATCTCAAAATCGATTGCCATAGTGGGACAACGTGCAGTGCTCTTGCAGACGTGCCACATTGTTCGTAAAATTGTATGCTAAGTGAGAGGAGTTGAATTGCTTTCTCATTTTGGCATTGTAATATAGACCAGCTTAGGCTGAGATGCTGAGTTCAGTACGAGGATAATAATAATAATAATATTAATAATAAATGAAAAATCATGAAATGATTATGAATAGAGTCATAACTAGAGTTGAAAGAATATGTAAATCCTTGATCAGCGCCAGAAATAAAATATTGGCAATCAACACCTGGGCTTTGCCTGTGGCTGCTTATACCTTTGGTGTAATAAAGTGGTCTGACACCTCTCTGAAAGCATTTGAGCAGAAAATAAGAACCAAATTATCAAAACATCGTATGCATCACCCAAGAAGTTCCATCGAGCGGCTGTATTTGTCTCGACATATGGGAGGAAGAGGCTTACAGAACGTAGAAGTAATGTGCCGTCAACAGGAGGATCGGCTAAGATCCTATTTTCTCAGCCAAAATAGTGATCTTCATAGAGCTGCCTGTACACTGGATAGTAATTATAGTCCCCTCCGTCTAGCACAAGCAACTAATGAGGCAAGCCATATAACTTCCCAGGGACGTATTTCAGTTTGGAAAGGAAAGGAGTTCCATGGTCGCTTTGCAGCTCTCCTCGATTCTGAACACATTAATAAAAAATACTCTACAGAATGGCTCCGAACATCGGGACTTTATGGAGAGACAGAAGGTTTCCTATGTGCTATTCAAGATCAGGTCATAAGTACCAGGGCATATAAAAAACATATATTAGGACAAAATATCGATCCAAAATGTCGCTTATGTAAACAAGATTTAGAATCAATACAGCATATAAGCGGTGGGTGTCCTGCGTTGGCTCAAACAGACTGCAGAGGCATAACAACATGGCTAAGGTGATACATCAAGCATTATTGAAAAAATATGGTCTGTTGAACGTAGAGATACCTTATTATAAGTGGAAACCAGAACAGGTGTATATAAGTGAAACTGTAAAGATTTTGTGGGATACGGCAATGATTACTGATCGGACGGTGGAGGCTAATCGGCCCGATATTATTATAATCGACACAAAGGCTCGCAAAGGACTTATTATCGATGTGGCGGTACCGTTGGACCACAATTTGACCAAGATTATTGCCGAGAAAAAACGAAAATATCAACCGTTAGCTGTAGAATTAACAGACATGTACAAACTCAGAGATGTCGACATTATACCAGTAGTAATATCTACAAATGGGCTGATAACAAACGACTGGAAAATCGCCAAAGACAAGCTTGAATTACATGATAGACATTTGGCAGTCATGCAAAAGGCTGCTTTACTGGGTACAGCAAATATAGTAAAAAAATTCTTAAGCTTGCATTGAGCCTCGGCTGAACCCTCTTGTTGAGTGCAAACATTGTAGTCTTGGGTTACAAACTCCGGCTACCGTGGATATGAATAAAATATAAGATGAACATAATAATAATATGTGGAAGAGAAGATTGGTTAATAATAATAATAAAAATAATAATATGTGGAAGAGAAGATTGGTTGGAAGATCGGCCTCAGTGGAAGAGAAGATTGGAAAAAATCATAAAAGAATTACGTGACAATGCAGATATAATGAAAGAATACTTGAAAGGCCAGCCATCTAGAAAAGTGACCGGAAAAGCCATAGCCAAAAAGGCAAAGATAGATATACGTATCAAGGAACAAGTAATTTCATATATAGACCAATGTAGACAAAAAGCAAAAGCCAAAGGAGCAAGGTTGCGTAGATATAATGAGAATAAAAAAAGGAAGGAGCAAAACGCACATTTGTAAAGAAATCAGAAACAGTTTTTTCGAGATCTTGAAACGAATGAGCCTAGTAAATCTAATACCCAAAACATCGACCCAACAACATGTTACGAATTTTGGAAAACAACTTGGAAAGTATCGGAGGGGTACAACACATCAGCAGCCTGGATCTCAGATATCGAAATCTTGCAAGAAGGCATACGGGAAGTGAATGTGGCTCAATTTACAACAGAAGAGGTCCGTAACGCCATAAGAAACGCCCAAAACTGGAAAGCACCAGGGCCAGATAGAATCCAGAATTTCTGGATCAAATATTTAGATGCCATACATGACAACTTATCACGTAGCTTCAGTAAGGCACTAAATAACCACGAATCTATTTCGCAATTTTTATCTGAGGGTAATACATATTTACTATATAAGAAAAATGACAAGATGCAGCCAAATAACTATCGACCTATAACTTGTCTTTCAGCACTTTATAAGTTACGTACATCATTAGTAAACGAAAAAATATATCATCACTGTTTAGATAATAATATCCCAGAAGAAGAACAAAAAGGATGTGTAAGGCAATTTGCGGGATGTAAACACTAACTTACTATAGATGCAATTGCCCTGAAGCACGTCCAGAGAAAAAAGCGTAAACTTAACTTATGTTACATTGATTGTTCATGATTGGCTAGTTAAAGTTTTGGAAATTTATAAAATCTGCCCTAAAATTAGCAATGTTTACTCACTTAATGTAGTCTTGGAAGACAAATATATGGATATCGGGAGAAAATGCTGGAAGAGCCAACGTTGAGAAGGGAATTTTCCAGGGAGGCTCTTTGTCGCCAATGTGGTTTTGTCTGGCCCTAAATCCTATGTCCACCATTCTCAATCAGTCTACAAGCGGGTTTAGGTTCCAGTTAACAAACAGCAGAAGATTATCACATCTGTTATATATGGATGACCTAAAACTGTACGCAGAGTCCCAGAGCAAACTCCAATTGCTTATTAAAACCGTAAAAATATTCAGGGATGATATTAAGATGTCTTTTGGTCTAGATAAATGTTCTATCATCAATATACAAAAAGGACAAATTAAACAAAATCAGGAATTATTCTGTCAGATTCACTCATTGAAACCGGATGATACCTATCGGTATCTGGGAATAGCACAAAAACAAATGCTAAATCAAACGACACTCAAACATGAGTTCCAAGATAAATATAAGAAAAGAATAACGAAGCTTCTTAATACAAAACTCTCAGGGGGAATATATGTAAGGCAATCAACACATGGGCAGTACCGGTGTTAACATATTCATTTGGAGTGGTCAAGTGGTCAAACACAGAACTGGAAGAGCTAGACCGCATGACTGGATGACTTTTAACAAAATTGCGTTGTTTGCATACCAATTCTTCTGTGTTGAAATTATACATTCCTCGAAAATATGGAGGTAGGGGGCTTATTAATATCAAAGAATTATGTCTTAGTCAGGAAAAGAAGCTTCGCCAACATGTTCTAAGTTCGAAAGATCAACTTATGAGACTCGCAACTCAGTTTGATCACAATTATACACCACTAAAACTGAGCTATGCATATCGAAACAGGGACAATACAAAACAACATACATTTCTGGGAACATAAATCAATCCATGGCAGATATGTAGAATAATTAAATGGCAATACTATTGATAAGAAAGCTTCTCTGCTCTGGTTAGACGAGAATCAACTATAACCGGAAACTGAGGGTTTTGTTATTGCTATCCAGGATAAAGTCATCAAAACTAATAATTACAAAAAATATATCCTTTAAGAAAACACTGAAGATGCATGTCGAAAGTGTGGTAAAATAGGGTCAGCTTGCTAAAATAATCCACCAAAAACTGGCACTTAATTATGGTCTTTTACCAACATCTACTCCACCGTATTATAAATACAGTCCTCAAGCTGTTCTGGAGTCTGACGATGTGCTGCTCTACTGGGATAGGCCGATATTAACTGACAGAACTGTCGACTACAATAGACCAGACATAGTCTTAATAAATAAAAAAGAAAAGTGGGGAACAATTATTGATATTGCCATACCACTGTCTCATAATATACATAAAACGGAGGTGGAACAGTTTTCTAAGTATGAGAATCTTTCTTATGAACTGAAGAACATCTGGCAACTTGAAAAAGTGAACACTGAACCTTTTGTACCTGTGCCCGCAGAGGGATTGGTGAGCCACAGATTCTCCAAAAGTTTAACAAATTGCGGACTAAATAGAAATATCATAAAAGTGGAACAAAGGGCTATATTGTTGCAAACCTGCCACATAGTTCGAAAATTTTTGTCTTAATGCCAACGGAATACTGGGTTATAAGTAACGGAATACTGGGTATTAATGGTTTCCAGCTTTTTGAGCCGAGAGAGTGATAACAAGTCGATGAGAATAAAAATAATATTCTTTGTTTAGCACTTGGCTACTACATATAACCTGTAATTCATTTATATTTATACATCTATGCATAATACAAATATATCCAAATATGATCTGTTCTATAATAATAAAAATCCCATATATACACACTAGTCTATACAAAATCAAACATACCTACGTGTTTTTAACAACAAACTAACCTATTTTGCCAAATAATGTGTACGGATTATATCTATAAACATTCCCAAACTCTCTATACTTTGCAGATTTAGATATATTTCTGCATATAGGTACTACGTTCAAAATTTATATAGAAATCCTCCCTTGAGCGAATGTTACATTGGTGTTTTTTAGATCACGCTATTAAGTACTTCCCAAATTATGCAGGCATTAAGTTATTTTTAATTTTAAAAATCATAACAATACTGGCTATCTCAATACTCTGCCATAAAGAGCAGCAGCCCAAAGAGCGCAACATCAAATCCACTGGTATATATCTATCACAATGCAAAATAATTCGCATTGCCTTATTTTGTAAAATTTGTACTTTATTTTATTTTTATTACAATCGCGATTGTCCCACATAAATGTAATTTTGCTTTTCAAAGTATCTACGTAACTGTCTACACACCACTATTTCCAATATTTTGTCAACAATCGGCAATATATTGATTGGCCTAAAATTCTCTGCTAATACAGGGTTTTCAACCACTGGTATTGGAACAATGATGCTCACTTTCGCATTCCTTGGAACTCGACCACTGTACAACGACGTATTGATTAAATGCAGTAATGGTTAACCCACCTCCTGAAATACGCTCTTTAAAAATTTTATATTACATATATCATCAGATGTGGACTTATTTTTTAAATTCATTACAATATCTCTCAATTGAGGTAATGTTAATAAATCAAATCGACCCAAACTTTCTTCACTTGAATGGATGTCAACGGTATTGTCAAATGTTTGAATTTGATTTGGAATGGTTCGAGCTATCTCCCGAATACTTCATAAAAATTGTTAAAATTCTCTTCTAACGTTCCAACACTTTTTCGGAAAACAATATCCTCAAACACGTCGGACTTTCTGCCACTCTCCACCAAATCCTTCAACATTCGCCATTTTCTTGCTATTACCTCTATTACGATCAATATTCTGTTCATAAAATGCCATGTTTTCATTTCTCATCACCATTACAACCTTATTACGCAGTGTCGTTTCTGGTTAATTTGAACTTCTTGTAGGCCATGTCCCTCGCCTTTTGGGCAAGCTTAATGGAATTTGTAATCCACGGTCTTGCGTCAATATTAATCGTTTTTAAGGGTGCCAAGGCATTAACTGTCTCATGGATGTTGTTCATGAAATGTTCATAGAGGTGGTCCACATTTGTTGACATGTAGTTCCAGTTTCTTCCAATGAATTCTATTCTATTTCCATCCATATTTTCAGGGCTTAAATTTCTTATCAGTTTATACTTACGTTGTTTCGCATTTAAGGATAAACCTAATGGTTTCATGATCAGAAAGTTGCGAAAAATTCCTACCAGCTTCTATTCTAAAAATTCCTACCTAGTATTATCTTTAGGAATTAAGATTTATATATAAGATATATATTTAGATTTTTAGTAAGTGGCTTATTAAAGAGGTAGTTCGGTGTTCTTCACACTGTTTTGCGTTTGATTTTCTAGGAATTGCAACAATGATAATAATTCTGTTCTGTTGTCTAATCTGTTAATAAGAGTAATCTTGCATCGATGCTAAATAATAACAAAAAAAGAGTAACATTTTGTGACAAATCTGGAGCAAAACGAAATAAAATGTAACATTTGTGACGATATTTACATTAACACCGTTACATATATATTTAATAACTTTGCATTTTTTTTCATGGAATCCCTTAGGGTTTTGACCTTGTTATAAGGAACTTATTTCTTTCAACTTATATGAATAACCGTTGGTTAAATTTACGAACGTTATTTCCCTTACACCCTGTATAAGTCAGTACAATTCATGCTAAGAATAAATTTTCAATTTTTTATATTCCGTAGGAGGCGAGATCCATTTTTGTAATACCGCGCTTAAGCCGAGATCCTTTTTTAAAGGAGAGATCGGAAATCGGACCTCATTATTTTTTGCGTGTATATAGTTACCATTCGAATCAGAGCGTCCTAAAACGAATTCGGGCGAATTTTTTGTTGGAGATCAAATTTCACATTTTTTATATCTTTTATACTATTGACGTTTCAGTATATTATTATAGGTGGCGCCAACATCATTTGTAAATAGGTGTCTGATTATTAACATAGACGAGATCCGACAATCGCTCAACACAGCCGATATAAATTCTTTTGTGACAAAGCTTACGTTGCAGTTTTGGCACTCTAATATTTATGTTTTGATTGAGATTTATGTATTGGTCTTGAAAAATTGTTTAATTTATTTTTATTATCTGTTTATTTTATTATTGTGTAGTGCTTGTAAATACTATAAATAGTATATGCTATAAACAGTAATAAAATGTGTTTCTCGTAAAATTAAAAAAAAATCAAATCCTTTTTAAGCAAAAACATCATAAGAAAAAAAATTAAGTGAAGATATCGCTGGTGTTATGCAGCACCTGAACTATTTTTGTAAAGCCGATTATTAGATAGAACTCGCCATAATAAATAAATACACTTTGAACATTTTTTTTGTGTTGATAACTAAAATACAAGTAACACATCTGTCAATAAGTCCACGGTCTGACAAATAAAACACACTTATTTTTGCAAATTTCGACTTTATTCATTAATATATTTTCCTTGAAGAGCAATACCATCAGTCCAACGCTTTTGTAATATTTCTACACCTTTTTTAATAGAACTTTACTTCTTTGCCTTCAAGATATCCTTCACCTTCGGCAATTACCTGTTCATTAGAGCAAATTTTCTTTCCAAAGAAGATTTTTTGACATCTGGGAACAGGTTGACATCGCTGGGGCTTGATCTGGAGAACACGCTGGATGAGGAAGCAATTCGAAGTGCAATTAATGCAATCTAGCCCTCGTTGCCAACGATTTATGACACGGTGCATTGTCTAATTGTAAGAGTACTTTTTTTCATTCATTTGGAGCCTTTTTGCGATCTCGTTTTTCAAATAAACCAATAACAATATGTAATATTAGCTGATTTTACCTTTCTCGAGATAATCGATGAACAATATCCCATGCGCATCCCAAAATACAGAGACCATAACCTTGCCTAGGGATAGTTGTGTTTTTGGTCGCTTTGGACGGCTTTCACTGCCTGATGTCCATTCAGCTAAATGCCGATTTGACTTCGGAGTGTAATTATGGATCTGTTTCATCCATTGTCGCATACCGCATAAAAATATTTTTATTTCGTTTAAACAGCTCCAAACATGGCTCAGAATGATTAATACATTGTTGTTTTTGGTCCTCTATGAGTAATCGCGGTAACCATTTCGACAGCAATTTACACATACAGCATTTTCAAAAGTTCATGCAAAATGGTGTAAACACTTCTTTTCAATATTTTCATATCAGCTGTCTCTTGTAATTTTAATTTACTGTTTTTCGAAATAATTTTTTGAATTTTTCTGATGGTGTTTTCATTTGGACTTCCAGAGTGTCATCGGTGCTTGTACGGTCACGTTTGAATTCAGCATATCAGTCAATAATGGTTGGTTTTCCAGAGGCAGAGTCCGGAAAATGTTTATTAAGCCATTGTTTTGCTTCATCGTTATTTTTCTTCAGCAAAAAGAAATACTTAATCAACACACGAAATTATTTTTTTTCATTCTCTTCTCTCTCCAAAAGTGGACTCATTTAAATCACAACAAGTCAGAAACTAGTAGACAGATTATCATGAAATTTTGACACATGCGTTTGAAGGTTAGCACAATCGACCACTGGAAAGGATTTTTCGTAAGTGACGCCATCTAACATATATGTAAAACCGGGAACTTATTGACCGTTCCTAATGCTGTGACAGACTACCATCTTTTCATGTCTATGGAACGTTTTCTTCTTGGAAAAAATCCTACTGCGATAGCTATCAAAACTGCACTCGAAGAATATTTTACTTCAAAATTACAATCATTTTACGAAATGAGAACAGAAAGTTTGTTAGAGATATCGACGAAGGTTGATAATAATTATGGAGATTATATTTTAAATTAAAACTGTAACTCTCAAATCAAATAAAATTATACAGTGTCAAATAACGACATTGCTTGTGGATACACCTTTACGTTAACTCTAATTGTTTACAACAAAGGTTCGCTTCGATGATCTAATAATTTGGAATAAGTTTAAAGTAGATTTCCTGAAGAGGAGGAAGGCCGTCTATTTTAGTTATTGTCTAGTTACTGTCCAAATAAATATTGTATCACAATTCACAGTTTTATGGATGAAAAATTCGCCTAAAAAATTAGAAATAATTCCTTTATATACGCAAACATCCTCATACCCATGTGATGATGAGTTTTTGAATATATCTCGAAGGGAAAAATAAAATAGTCAACTAACAATGCAGTTATGTTAGGAGACTTCATGCGTATTTGGGAAAAGACTGGACGAAAGGCAAGGATAAAATGGAATACCATGGTTATGAATTTCAAAATGAGTCAGAACAGACAGACACTTATGGACTTTGTTGAGGACGAATAACTTTCTGGAAACATCTTTTTTTGAAAATAATGTGTATAAAAGGACAAAATATGTGGACCTGGATAAGTCCAGATGGCTTAACTAAATTTAATACACTACTTATTAGCATAACAGAAAATATTCACAATAAATACAGACATCATAAATACAAATGATTGCACTATACCCATAAATATGAGTCTGGAAAGGTAGAAAAAGGGCCCACGCCAAAAACTTCATTATATATACTCAAATAAAAGTAAAACTTATCGAATTTCAAGAAGTAAACAAACAACTCGAAAATATGAAACTGAATAAAAAACACGTTAACTCTTTGAATAAAGAATTATAGAACATAATGAAAACATCAAACAAACAGATAACAGAGAAACATTAACACATCTTCATAAAGAAATTATGATTGAGAGTCAGAAACTTATGAAAATTTGAACAAATTATATATCTAAAAAATTATAACCTTGGTATATAATACATACCAGAATACAGAGTATACAGTTAAGTCAAACACGATAGTAAACTACTATTTTTGAACCTTCTGAAATGCTCGAACACACATATACAAAACCATTTTACACCGATCGATACCTAACGTCAAGTCTCATTATCACCGGTTTCAAATCTAGGTAGGACAACACCTTAATTATCAGATCTTTGTGACTGATACTAGCAGATACACGAGAAACTACCAAAAATGTCGACAGCCCTTAGACGAAATGGTTATTCAGAAAATTGCATCAGGAAGGTCATTCACCGTCAGGAAACACAAAAACGAAGAACAGTATAGGATCAAAAACAAAATGCACCAAACGCCCTGTTACCATATGTAAAAGGAATAACAGACTGGATAGGCAGACCATTAAGACTACACTCATATCAGAACAGTCCACAAGCCGCACAAAACTATTGCAAACATCCTGAAAACCCCCAAGGATAAAGTCAAACTAGAAAAGCATGGGGTACATATAGTATATCTTGTTCCTACTGCAACAGAACATACATAGGACAAACAAATAGACTGATCTTGGCCAGAATACAAGAACATCAAAACAACTTATAAACCTCCGTTCTGTTTCAGCACCATCTTCTCACATAATATAAAATCAATTTTGAAGGAGCCAAAGAAATAGCAAATATTGAAAATTACAAGGTCCGTACAATCAGAGAAGTCCTTGCAATAGCAGAAAGAGGTGAGCTAAATATGTGAAACGACGCGCTAAAAGTGTGAAAATCATTACGAAGAAAGAAGAACTAACTTCGAACGCTCTAGAATATATTTTAACTAATCTTATTTAACATACGTGAACTGTAAATGCACTGTCGTCCTATAGATTGTGTATCTGTTTAGAAGCTAAACTCGAAGAGATTTTTCACTAATCACCAAATCGAACGTGTTTTGCTAACCATGTTAACATCATCAGGAGATGATTCAATCTAATTCTAAAACCAAGGGCCTATTATTTACACTTTTAGTAAGTTTTAAGTTACTAATGTTAATATCATGGTCATGATCGAGTGCATATAGGACAACACAGCATTTCTCATTTCTCCTATATGTAATATAGGCAACCTGTTATATCTTGTTAATACGAAGCTTTTAGTTTACCCAATATACTTTGGATCACAATTTTGACAATTAATTTCGTAAATCGCCGATTTTTATCAGTTCAGTCAGAGAGAGATCAGCCTCTCATTATATGGTTTTTAAATCACTTTGATGTCCACTTTTTTCTAAATATCGTCTAACCCTTATGATAATTGAGCCTCAAAAGATACTACTATGAATCTGTCCTTGCTCGGTCCCTTTTGAAAAGTCGAAATTTTTTTCAATAATTTCCTAAACTTCTCTAATTAATCTATCAATAATGATATTATAATCATTCATTTTGACCACCTCCTTAACCAATATTAATTCTTTGTTATATGTCTTTTATCTATTTTTGTTATCTGTCTAGGTTTTTATTCTAAATATATTAAAATCTAATTTATTTTTGTTCTTACTCACACTAAAACATAAAAAAATAAAAAGCTTCTTATGGAAGAATTAAGGACAGAAATGTTATTAAAACAATTAAAAGGAATAAGGTATCTTTTTCTGAGGACTGGGAGCTAGCTGTTATATAGCAGATTTGAAAAATACTGAATAAATATAATGAAAATAAGGAAATAATTAGAAGTATCTTAAATCTGTACGCGGAAACTGCAAACTATGTCGGAACAAAAAATAGAGTATCTCAAAGGTTCACTACTGCATCTGGAGGGAGGCAGGAATGAATAGGGAAGTCCCTATCTGTTTAACATAGTAATGAACGGGATAATTATGAAATGTAACAAAATAATAAAGAAAACAACCTGGTGTATTTTAATTTAAAAAGAATAGAAATTAATATTTATATCCTTTAATATTTATAGAAATAAATATTAATAAAAACCGAAGTAAGACAAAAATATTGGTGGTATCGTGAAAACAGAAGAACATAAGAACTAGATTGGGAAACACAGAGCTGGAACAAGTTAAACAATTTTAATATTTAGGAATAGTTATAGCGGAAAATAGAAACATAGAATCAACACCAGATTATATTATTCGCTAATCAAAAAAGTATTTAACATCCCAATCCCAACCCCAACCCCAGCATCCCAACTTTGACATATGGCTCCGATAGGTGAAGGCTAAATGAATATTAGAGAGGAAGAATATAGGCCTGTTAGATGAGAGTATTGAGAAGAATTATAGACTAGCGCTGAGGGACCGAGTATCAAACAAATAAATTAGGAAATGATTGGGGGTAAAATCTGTGGAAGAAAGGATAAGGGAAAATGGGCAAAACTGAAAGGAACGCAAGAAGGAGACCATGGAAGAAGTGGAACGATGAGATTGACAAGAATCTTAGGGAAGTGGGACTGAACTGGAGAAGGGCCGAAGAACTTACGAGAGATAGAAGAGCGTGGAGGAACAGAGTTATAGTCGATTAAGAAATCTTAACTCTGGCAATGACAGATAAACGAGTATAGATTACAATGACGATGAGGAAAACTTTTATATTAATCGCATACTGACAAAATTTAGTAAATGTTCCAATTAACTTCGTATTTTTATTAAAATGTTTATATTTGAAGCCAGTATCCACTATACAGATTAACATTACCAAACGCTTATGTAAACCAAACTTGTGTTCACTCGTCAATATTTTCACCAATGTGTAATTTATTTAGATAAATAGCAACAAATATTTCCCAACGTTAGTGCAACGATATCCAACTAATTGCATGTTGATATCTGATTTGCATGCTGTATTAATTAAAATGTATAACGAACATTTAATTGAAATATCTACCGTTTCGTAAAAGCGATTCGGAGTTTACTTAAGCCGGTGGACATATTCTCTCTATTCCTATAGTTAATAATTTGCAAATTAGTTTCGGAAATAGTATTTATGGTAGATTATTCGAAAGATCTTTATGGTGAATTAAGCTTTGCTATGGGGAAAAGATACCTAAGCTTTCGAGTTATTGACTTATTGAAGAGGAATATAGTAGATCCTTCAACAAAAGCTGCATATATTTTTTTAAGTAAACCAAATGTCCGCCTTAAATATTTTTACAAACCACGATTTATTCTCAAAATTTTCGATCACATTTTCATACTGTTGCGGCTCTATTTCATTTATGCAGTTTGTTTAAGGTTGATGCAAGAGTTCGTCCCATTTTTGTGAGAAACACTGAATAAAAATATTATTTGCTAATAATTTAGTTGGAGGTTAATTAGGTATTAATTTTTTAAGCCGCTTTGAAATGAGTTAAATAAATGATATCGGAAGGGCGCAAGATGGGAAGAATACGGTGGATAGATCAAAATAACCCATTCACGCTGTAAAATTTTGTGTCGGGTGGCGAAAGACAGGTGTGGTCTAGCATTGTTTCGATGGAAAGCAATGTCCTTTCAGATGGCTAATTCAGGCCGCTCCTGGTCAATTGCTTACTTTAATTCACTTAGTTGTTAACATGATTTCTCCGAATTAATGCCCGGGTTTTCAAGTAACGGCTCAACATTATCTCTTACGCTTAACATTATATCTTACGCTTAACATTATTATACACAATCAATCTTTCATCACCTATAATGAGCTTTAAAATTGACATCTTTTCTTATCTATCTACCTTCTTTATCAAGTCTTTCTGCCAAACTTGAAGCGATTTACCACTAAACACCAAATCACTTTTTCTTAACTTCTCGACGCGAAGAGATTTTTCACTAATCACCAAATCGAACGTGTTTCGCTAACCATGTTAGCATCATCAGGAGATGATTTAATCTAATTCTAAAACTAACACTACCACGAAGCGTGTAAAAACCATGAACCGTGTATACGCTTCGTTAAGTAGGGTTTTCATATAAATAGAACATAGTTTAGTTTTAGAATTAGATTAAATCATCTCCTGTTGATGCTAACATGGTTAGCGAAACGTACGTCGAGAAGTTGAAAAAAAGTAATTTGGTGTTTAGTGGTAACTCTTTTCAAGTTTAGTGTTTCACACCTAAGGTTCCAATAAAAGAATTGAAGTATTTCTGCGTTAAATGATGCGACACAATCAATATACTATATACCGTTTTTTTCGATAACCCTTCTTCATATCTCCTGTAACTGCATAATCCTGCACTCAATAGCAATTCTGAGGTTTTTGGCTAAATAATTAACCCTGGTAATTTTTCAAGCTTTTCAACGAGGTTAATTTTTTTAAGTTGCTATGAAATGATCTAAATAAATGATATACGATTATAATAAACGATTTTCTTCCAGTGCCTATGCATAGCATAACCTCCTTCGGATGAACAATGGCTTTAGCGCTGGTTGAAGCAGAATGTTTATGCTTACGCTTAACATTATCTCTTACGCTTAACATTATATCTTAAGCTTAACATTATTATACACAATCAGTCTTTTATCACCTGTAATCAGCTTAAAAATTGATATCTTTTCTTAACAATCTCCCTTCTCTATCAAATCTTTCTGCGTTAAATGATGCGACACAATCAATATAGTATATACCGTTTTTTTCGATAACACTTCTTGATTTCTCCTATACCTGCATAATCCAGCGCTCACTAGTCAAGCTCAAACTACGGCCCGCTGGCCAAATCCGGCCCACGACTAGCGAATTTAGCAAGCGTATTCTCGTTTAGTGCGCGTACTAGGCGACTAGTTTAGACTTAGGCGACTAGTTAAAGTTGCTTTGAAATGATCTAAATAAATGATATTGGAAGGGCGCCAGGTTGGAAGAATACGGTGGATAGATGAAAATAACACGCTGTAAAAGTTTGTGTCGGGTGGCGAAAGACACGTGTGGTTGCATTGTTTCGATGGAAAGCACTGTCCTTTCGGTTGGGTCATTCAGACCGCTTCCGGTTAGTTGTTAATAGGATTTCTCCGAATTAATGCTCTGGTTTTCAGGTAACCTCATAATAAACAATTCCCTTGCGGTGCCTATGCTCAGCATAACCTTCTTCGGATAAATACTGGCTTTATCGCTGATTGAAGGAGAATGTTCGTGCTTATGCTTAACATTATATCTTACGCTTAACATTATTACACTCAATCAATCTTTCATCACCGCAATCAGTTTAAAAAGTGATCTTTCTTTATCTATCTTCTTTATCTATCAAATCTTTCTGCGTTAAATGATGCGACATCTCGACACACAAATCGACCTTTCTCACCATTTTAAGTTGATGTAATCGCCTTGATACTATTAACTGATTGATTACAAAAATTTCTCCTATCTCTCAATTTGCCGATCACTTTCAATTAGCGCCAATATTTCGTTTATAATTGGTTTCACTAAACTTTTTAAAGCACTTTTTTTTACACATTCAATATCTCTTTGGGCGTGTGATATGTCAGAAATGCTCTTTATTTTCTGTTATTTTTAATGCAAATTAAATTTAAAAACTTAAAATTCACAACCAAATAACATTTTTTTCCTAAGTACTGCCTGAAATTCTTTCTGTCAAACATCAAAACTTTACACGCGTGAAGTAGATAACATCTCGGTTTTGCCAGGCAACGTCACCTAACGCCAAAAAAACGGCACGAATTTTTGTATCAATCGAATATTTACAATTACAATGTTTGAAATATTAAAAGACTATAGCAGTACATCAAAAAATATATCCTGGGGATATAACAATTTAGAAAAAGCTGTACTGCATCATTTGATATTTGCAGTTGAAATAGTTTTAATAACAAAGAAAAGAGATCTGCAATATAATTTTCGTATTTGGATAACACCAAATTGAAACAGAAGTAGAAAAACAAATTTAAAATAAAATTCAAAAAGATGAAAAGATGAAAAAATTAAAGCTATTACGGGGCTCTACTTTCAGATTACACAGGTGCTAAGTAAAATATTTGAGGCGACGAGTGACAATAGGCTCTGGAGTTGATTAAATTTTAAATTTTACAAATTCTACCAAGAACCGATTATAAACAAAATGATGAAAATAGAAAGATTGTGACGAACAGGACATGTGATGATGTTATAGGTTATGTTAGGTTATATTAGGATCCAATTAGAAAGCCCGTTTGAAGTCGTAGAAGAGGAAGACCCAAAACAAGATATCTAGAGAACGTAGAAACCGATATAAATAACTTATAAATAAGGGAATGGTGATGAAGAGCCTAGAACAGAATTTTCGGGCCATGATTTACAACGACTTTTAACATGGATTATTTCAATGACAGTGCATCGATCAACTCACTTCGACTTTTGGCGATGAAGTACCATTTAAAACCACTGTATGTATGTCACTGGTTCAGTGAATTTAATCGTGGGCGTCGTTCGCTCACGGGCGAATTTAAAAAATGTAGTCCAAAATCGGTTGTTGTGCCAGAAAACATCGACACTGTGCTCTAACTGATAAAGCATGATCGTCATGTAATATACCGTGAGATTGAGGCATCTCTGAGTATTAGTGTGACAAGCGTACACAAAATTTTACATGAACATTTAGCCGTAATAAAGATTTGTGCGCGTTGGATTTCACATAATTTGACAATCGCTCAAAAAAGGGTCGTGTCGATTGGTGCAAAGAAATGCTTAAAAATACAATCGTGGTGCGTCAAAAGTCGTGTATAACATCTACACCGGTGACAAATTTTGGATCTATGCATATGAGCCCGAAAATAAACTACAGTCGACTGTATAGGTCTTTCAATATGAGCCAAACCCAACAAAAGTTATTCGTCCAACAAGCAAACAAATGGCTGTTTTTTTGGGATAAATGGGCATGTCTATAGTGCCATTAATTAATCATAGAACTGTCAATTCTGAATTCTACACATCCATTTATTTGTCAGAAGTATTAGAAGAAATAAGAAAAAACACCCAGCGACGCAGGAACATTCTTCACCATGACAAAGTTAGCTCTCATACATCGAATGGAATAAGCCAATATTTGACCGTTCAAAACATCGAATTGATGAGCCATTCGCCGTAATGTTGGCCTGATTTGGCACCCAATGATTTATTTTTGTTCCCGTCCGTGAAGAATAAACTACGTGGTCAACGATTTTCGACGCCAGAAGAACCGTTTGATGCGTTCAAAATACATGTCTTAGCGATAACTCAATCGGAATGGAAAAAGTGCTATGACAGTTGGTTCAAACGTATGGAAAAGTATATCGATCATCGTGGAGAATATTTTGAAAAACAATAAAACCATTTTCTATGATAAATATTTGTTTTTATTTATTATTCCGGATACATAAATAGCAACCTTCGTAGTACTTCATATTAGATCAATTTCGCTTTGGGTGTAGGACATCGAGTTAGAAACATCTAAGCTTTTTGGTTATTTGGTTATTAAGCAATAAATTAGTAAGTGTTTAAGACCCGACTTCATGATTTATTTTTTAGGCTAAAAGACAAAAAACTAGCCGGTCGCGTTGGTGCGGACGGTAAGAGCAGCGGCCTGCCGCTGATGGGCCGAAACCACATCGGAGCGGTAGTTGGTTCGATTCCAGCGCTCGGATGGTTGTTTTTCTTTCTTTCTTCTATCTGTTTACTTCCTAAATGTTTGTGATTGTTTCTAGGCAAGAGTGTAAAATCCGATAACGAATTACCCCTCAGTCACGCCAGTTAAAGGTTGAATAAGGCCGGATGCCTTCTGAGAAGTGGTCTACGTTGGTCACTCGCCAGTCGGTAGGTTTCCTGATAGACTTATGGGTAGGCACATAACCAAGGGTTCATAGCCCGAGGGGGCTGCTGGCCTGGGTTTGTCGGAAGCTGATGACCGTGGTTCGGAACGCACGTTACTAAGTAAACTAAACTAAATTAACTAAAATAAACCCAATGACCGCCCGAACTCCTACAAACCACTGCCTATTCTCAAAATTCTCAAATCAAGATCTACTCTGCTCTCAAGTCAATAACTTTTCCATATTGGTGCGGCTTTATTTTAACGATTACAACGATAACGATATCGATTTTAACGGCTATAACGATTTGTGTGTTAGTTTTGAACTCACGAATCTTAGTGGCTAATATTACAATTACAAATTACTGCAGGGGTCATGGACAAGCCAACGTTAATTTTTGGGTTTTTTTTGTACAATAAACATATTTCCATCAGAAAAACTTGGCGCGCCCCTTGGCTTTGTTTTTCATCGAACACAAAAGCAAGTTGTAGCGAGAAACTTGCTTTGTCCTGGTAGGCTACATAAGCATAGAGCGGGCTAAAAACTATTACCCTAAACCTAATATTTCTTACGCAAAATGTGATAAACTCGAGATACTTTTCAGAATACAATTTCATTGCACAATAAATAAATACAAATTCAAACAATATGAGCGAAGCAACTTATTTTTACAAAAGTGTTATTATTTAAATTTTGTTTAAATAATTAAAACAGTGTTATATTTCCATTAGCCAACATTCCATTAGCATCAATTACACTGGTCTACAAAATTGAAACTTTGTTGCCACACGAAAACATCTGTCTAATTTAAGTAGTACTATGGCCATGTACGTAGTAGTACATAGTAGTACTATGGAAATGTACGAAAATACACTTACACTTACAATTATCCACTTATACAAAATAATTATGATTTTCGCGAGTACTTAGCTTCTGATAGGTCCATTTTCAATCCCCAGAAGTAATCGGCTAACATCCCAGGATTCCATTTCCCATGATATCGCATCTCTATAAGGGAAATATTTAGATGGAACCTCTCACCGTGTTCGTCGCTTACAGCACCTAACTTTTCAGGGAAAAAATTCAAATGTGAGTCCAAGATATATATCTTCAAGGACATATTGCACCTCAAAACCTTATATGAAATCAAAAGTTCATTAATTAAATCTTTGTAAGTTTGTGCCCTGTAGTTACCCAAAAAGTCTTTTACGGCAATAAAAAACATTTCCAGGCGGGTTTTTCAAGATCATTCAGCTTTTGTTGAAAGCTGCCATCCTTCATCAATTCCCTACAATACTACATCTACAATATCTTCTACAATATCCCCTCTACAAATATCCCCTCTTTAATTTTTTCATCGCTAATTTTGGGGAATTTCTCTTTCAGATATAAAAATCCACTACTATTTTTGTCCATCGCTTTTACAAATTTTTATGAAGCCGAGTTTTATATGCAAGGATGGTAAAGGTACATATTCAAAGTTCACTAGAGGTGTACTTTTAACATTCTTCTGTCAATGGAGAAAGTGAATTAGGCTTGGGCCACTCTCTCTTTATATAGTGATTTTTTCTATCTTTACTGTCTCATTCGCAAATAAAACAACAATGTTTTTTTGTGTAACCAAGCTGCAATCCAAGCAAAAGAGCAATTTTAAATCTCCACAAATTTTCCTGGAGTATTTACTGCATTCAATGTTTTCCAGAAGGAATTTCATATTTTCGTAGGTTTCTTTCATATTAGAACCATGAGCTACAGGTACCGAAGGAAGTATGTTTCCGTTGTGTAGCAGAACTGCTTTCAAACTAGTTTTTGATGAGTCAATGAACAATTGCCAGTGACTTGAATCGTAATCAAAATTTAACAGATGCATTAGCGCATGAATGTTATTACAATAGACCAAATCATCTTTTTGAGAAAAATAAGGATTCAATTCATCGTCGCGATGGCGAAAGTAGGAAATTTTTGTACTGGCAGAAAGTAGATTCCAGACGGTTAATCTAGATCCCAAAAGCCAGGTTGTTTTTAGATAAATGTAAATGATGTACCAAATCATTTAGGTCACCTTGTGGCCACTCTATGGGGTTGGTCAGATGACAGGTCTGGGTACTCTATGGTGTGTTTCGACTTAGTTGTCATACCCATTATAGCAGTCAAACAAAAATAACAATCACTTACGTAATTTGTTGGTTTCGTCCAAATCATTGGCACAGCTAAGGACATATGTCTAGATTCCTTAGCCCAACCAAGCAGAAGTCTCCCACATATTACACAATAGATATGTGTGATCCGGGATTTATGGCGCACAGGAAAACCAAAGTAACCCAAATACTGTTTGGTTGCTAATGGGGTGAAATTTTGACGCTGAGAAGTAAACATTAATTCTCCACACACATAACAAAAACTATCTGGGTGATTTAAACACATTCGTGGCATATTTACAGCCTTAACGAATATAAATAAATTTTAATTTGTTGACTATGATAGATGTCTAACCTCAAAAATTACGTTAATAAAAACATAAACTGAGGGTGACTAGAGAAAACATGATTGTTTTTGTAATAAGACTAGATACTTATCATATACATATCATATACTAATCACATACATATCATTACAAAATTTGTGGGACCAAAACAGTGTTTATCACTGTTATTGCTTGTAATCTTGCATCAAATAAATAAGATTCTAAATTATTTGGAGTCGTGTTTTTTACTCAAGCAATACATTTTTCCATGTTTTTTTCCTTACTTTCCTAAGCAACAAGCCTAACACAGATTTCTCATTACTGATTTTTTTTACCAAAAGTGGCAATTTTTACCGTCAATCATTCACCATACTTATCTGATTTAGCTCTCTGCGACTTCTACTTCTTCGATAAACTTCGTTTGCCAATGAAAATACAGCGTTATGCCGACATTGAAACCATTCAAAAGGCGTCGACCGCCCTCCTGACGGACAATCTTCGGCCGAGCACAAAAATGTATTCGTCAAGTCCTGTTTTGCATGGGACGCACCTTGTATAAATATACATGTTTGTAAATCACAACTGTACTTTTTCATTTTCAAGTTTATTTTTTTCCTACCACTCAATTTTTAAAAAAATAAATATATCCAAATAAAATCTAATAACTGTTCTAATTAACCAATCTGTATCATATTTTTATTTGAAATCGATATTCATTATATAGCTAAACATTGCCAAGAACTTATATAAATCAATCTTGAGTTCAGTCGTCAATATTTTTCACTGATGTTTAATGTAAATAGACAAACAATACAATATGTACAATATATTCAAACTCTGAATGTTGGTGCAACGTTATCTAACTAATCGCATGTTATTATTTGATTTGCGTGCTGCCCTAATTAAAACGGATAACGAATCTTTAATTGAAATGTCCACCGTTTCGTATAAACGATTCCGAGTTTACTTATGCCGGTGTACATATTCTCTCTATTCCTATAATGAATGATTCGGTGATTAGTTAGTGAAATAGTACTTCAAGTTAGACCATCTGAAAGGCTTTTGTGGCTAATTAAACTCGGTTGCGGGGGATGTACATCGGGTTACAGACACCTAAACTTTGGAGATATTTGGTTATTATGGAATAAATTAGTAGGTGTTTCAACGAGACCTACATGACTTTACCTTTACCATTTACCTTTTTTTTGTAGAAATACAACTAGCTCAGCTAACTCTAAATACCGCTTCAACTTTTCTTACGAGCTACGATCTACGAGGTGTGTAAATAAAGTAATGATACTGGTGAATATCGTTCGATCTGATAACACGGTTGGTTTTCCCATAGAAGGGGAGGTAGCCAACATCTGAGGCACCGTCATTACAAATTTAAACTCTTTAGAGTCACTTGGTGGTTCGTAGCAATTCTTTTAATGAACCGGGTTTTTCCAGTGCGTTTTGGAAATGGTGGTTTAAATGATTTTTCAACTGCAAGTAGTGATATTGTGCGTTTTGATCCTCGGTTGATGGTCAGAATGATCGGGGAAGAGTTCAATTTGACTCACAACCGTTCATAAGATTTTGAGCAATGAATTGGGGATGAAGAAAATGTGCGTGAAAATGGTTTCGAAAAACTTTTCGCAGGATGAAAGGAGTGAAAACGCAGGAGTGATGTTTTGACTATTTGGGGCGGATTGAAAATGGAAACTGGTGACGAGTTGATAGCGCATTGTTCGAAATTATTGTCACAGCTACAAAGGCGTTCTTTGAGGCCTTGAAAGGCTTGACAAAATAAAAATTCAGGCACTTTCTGAAGTGAAAACTTCTTTAGCCGCGTTGAGCGATTTTTGGTATGTGCAAAACTTATAGGTTCGCGGTACCGACATGCTAGTGCCGTGTTGCACGAGACCGGCGACGCGTAGCGGCCTGTGTACATGTATATGCATATATACACTAATACATTGTATATACTCGACTGTATCATGTGCGTGTTGGACCCTTTTTGGATGGGTTAAATCTTGTGAGTTCGCGTCACTGACATGCTGTAGTAGCAGGAAGTGAAGTTAAATTGACCATGTGGAAAGTTTAATTTGTGTATATTGTGCATTGTTTAAATTGTGTTTTAGATAATCATTATTTTAATTGTTTAATTGTAGAATCACTGTGTAGTACAAGAGTGAGTACATATTATTCTAATATTTTTATGTAGAAAAATTAATAACAAAAACAAAGCATTTTATTTTCGAATATTTCCAATATTGGTATTGGAATTTAATTATATAATGAAATTTTAATTATTCGTACCATAATTTAAACATTAAAAAAAAACAGTTATTCCAAAGCTTTCACTTTGGTTTTTATTCAGCTTTCCACTTCTGTCGGCAGTCCCCATGACTGCCTACCTTTTTTTCTATATTGTAGTGCTTATAACGGGTTTTAATTATTTTAATTTTTAAAAGAAAAATTACAGAATTTCTTTCTATAATCTATACTACGTGACACAGAAATCCGAACACCCAGTAAAAATGATTTAATTTAAATAATATTTTGTGTAGATGTTTACTATGCCAAAAACAAAATATGATTAAATTTTCAACGTTATCAATTCATAATTTAATTTTTTACTATGGTTTTTGTGATTCGCGCTGCATGTACAGTAGATTAAATTTATAGCTGCAGTAAATATCCAAATTTTGCAGAGTGTGTTCCTAAACGTTGTTTTAAATTGTTTATCATGCCTCGTGTGGGAATAAATGCAAATTTTCGCCAACTTACCGAGTGTGACTTGGGACGGATAGTTGGACCACGAGAGGCTGGTCTCTCTTTTCAGGAAATTATTCACCGAGTCCAGATACTGTGTTAAGACGTTATTGGGTATAGCTTCAAGAAGGCCGTGCACAACGAGCCAGGGGTTCAGGAACACGCAGAAGAACAATAGAACGCCCAGATCTCTCCCTGCGGCAGTTGGTTTTAAGAGACTACTTTTTTATTATTAGGGCAATTGCAAATCAGTGGTTTGCAGATCACGAAATACCCATAGGAGTGCGGTGTGTTTATCGTCGGAAAGGAAATTTTCAATTTTTTTCATATCGTCCACATTGTTTTTTTTTTTCATATCGTCCCCTACCTCAAACTCCAGAGCATCGACGTAATCCACTTCAGTGGAGAATAGAACGGCTATTATAGGACTACGAATGGAACACAGTAGTGTTTAGTGACGAGTCTCGATTTTGTTTACGCATGCATGATGGCCGGGCATGAGTGAAAAGTCGACGTGGTGAACGGCGAGATTCTCATTTTTTTATTGAATGGCATGTTCATCACACTGTTGGGATTATGGTGTGGGGTGCCATTGTTTACGGCTCTAGGTCTCCTCTAGTGTTCATCAGAGTAACATGGCCACACTTCATTACGTTCATGAAATTGTGAGCCATCATCTTATAACATTCTTAAGGACACTTTCAAACCGAATTTTTCAACAAGATAATTCCCGGCCACATGCATCAAGAGGCACATTGGATTACTTCGACCATGCTCAAATTAATGTACTGCCATGGCCTCCAACATTTCCCGATTTAAGTCCAATCGAACATGTATGAGACATAATTGGTAGAAGACTACTAAATTTAAAACAGTCCTCTCAAACTTTAGCGGCACTTCGACACAGAAGGATATTAATTACCTCATCTGATCAATGTCCAGGCGCATTAATGACTGTGTAACAACCCATGGCGCATCAACGCATTATTAAAGGTAACAGCTATTAAAGTTTATCATGTTGGACTTTAATTTTAATCAGTTGCTTACTATGACCTTATTTAAGTAAATTATTACTGACATTAAATCATTTTTACTGGTTATTCGGATTTAAATGTCATGTAGTATATTTATTTCGTCTTTAAATTTTGTGTTTTTGTGTTCAAATATGAATTTTTGAAAATAATATCTAGAAGTGATGTAACTTTGTGCCCCTTTTAACACATCTTTCATAACTTCTATCATAAGTAGTATTAATATATGGTTTGGGGCTTATTTATGTAAAGCTTTTCCTTCAAAGTCAAATCAATTTTAATCGCTTATTATTGCTATAATAATTGCTTATTATTGTTTGTAGACAACAGGTCTTGAATAATTTGAATCTGACAGGGAAGCATGTGCAAGACACTTCTCAAAATTCGCCGAAAAATGTGCTGAGAAATTCCCAACTGTGCACGTTTCTGGAGACCTCTCTACATTTTTCCTCACTCGTTCAATATTTTCAGCGCCCTACACTGTTCTTGGTCTTTTGATGCAGGGCATATCCCCCAACTGTTTCGAGTGCCTGAAATTACTTGAATAAACGATAAACTCTTTTTAGGGACGATATTTTCGCCTAAATTCACGCCAGAAATAATTGAATCATATTTTTTATGTAAATTACAGCAATTTCACTGCGTTCTTTTATCAGCGTGTATTTATCCATAATAAACTTACACGTCTCTACTACACCACAACCAAACCCAAACTGTCACAAATATCATAAAGAAAAATGGCGCCAAAACAAAATGGTAGCACTTGCCCCAACCTTTATATGAACAATGAAGAAAAAATACTCTAACACTAAATGGTTCTGGATAACGAGTATAACAAAAACGACTTGGAGATGAAGTAGAGTAGGGCCGGAATTCAAAATAAAAATTTACCCGATTTTGATCACCCACTCTATTACTTTACATTGTTAAGCTTCTACAAAATCTCTAACATATAATAAATCTGTTTCAATCGTCGTTGTTTTCACCTAAATTTAATTTAAACAGACCTACGTCAACTAATCGCATGTCGATTTCTGGTTTGCGTGGCGTTCTACTTAAACCCAATTACGAAGCTTTAATTAAAACGTCGCGCCTTCCGTAAAAGTGATTCCGAGTTTACTTAAGCCGTCGGACATCCTCTCTCTCTATTCGAATAATGAGTCAGTAATTAGATTCGGAAAGACTACTTTATCTTAAACCATGCGAGAGACTAATTAAACACATCTGTTGGTGGTTTAGGTTAGAGACACCTGAGCTTTCGATTTGACTTGTTATTAACGGAAACAATTCAGTTGACGATGGTCCTGATTGGAAATTGAGTTAGTTGGTTCATAAAGGAAATTCTTGCCAATTAAAATGTGGTTAGTAATGTTTTTGTATCTCTATCTTTATTTTATATTATACAAGATATATATATATATATATATATATATATATATATATATATATATATATATATATATATATATATATATATATATATATATATATATATATATTGATAATTTATATTTAGTGTTTTTTTTACATTTTAAAGTGTTTTTTAAAATCCATTCTGGATTGTGATTTTAAACACCACTTAAGAACAAAGTCATAATTCTCTGACCTTCTTCTAGCAGTCAGTTTTCAACTGACATGCACATTTTTTTCAATCATAACATCGCAAAACTCAACTCTTGAATCAAAATTATCTTCACTAATTTTTGTAGTAATTGTATTTGGTAAGAATAACAATCTTTTTTTGTTATTTTTTGGACCGAGCGTCTACACATGTTATGATTTAAAGGTAATTGTTGCAGGAAACCTCATCATTAGTTTTTGTTTTTTGTCTTCCTAATTTTGGACTACTTTTAATACTGTCTGTAACATTGATTCTTTTCACCGTTTTTGAAACTGCTGACTTGGTGATGTTTTTATTCGGATGTACTTCATTAAATACTCCGTACCCAAAATATCGTATCCAACAATTGTTAGTATTTGAATTATTTCTCTTTAAGTTAAATAAATTAAATAATTAATTAGTTAAATAAATTGAAAGAAATTTGAAATTCACAATTTGATATTAACATTTGTCAAGTGTAATGAAATATTTCATCTGTCATCCATTATTTCGTAGCCTACTAAATGAAACATATATTTACTCTAAAACAGACGGAAACATCTTTTAGCCATTTTTAAAATCTATTCAAAAAAACCATACAATATTTAACTTATTGAATTGATACAAAAATGTTCTTTCCAACAATATCAAAGTCAAGTACTGATATCATTATCACAACGTGTTAATCCGCTGCAGGATGAAGGACTCTTCAGCATACTTTCAACTCACGCGGTTCTGAGCTTTCCTCTGTAATTCCAATATATTTAATACTTAATATACAATAATACTTAATGATGTCATCAGCCCATCATGTTTTCGGTCTTCTCTGTAGACGTTTGCGATCAAGCGGTATCAAGTTCAGGATCGCCTTGGTCTATCTTTCGTCGCATCGCTTCGCTATATGGCCTGCTCACCTCTGATCTACGTGCAGGGCTTTCTATCCCATCTAGTAATGCTAAGTATACATTTTTCCATTCTCTGTGGTATCCGAAGTTTTTGAACTTTCTACGATGTGAGTGTCCAAGTTTCATTGATCAAACACTTTTTTTTTCAGGCAAAGTGGTAATTTGTTTTTAAACACTATCTGGAGCCTGCCAAATGATTGCCAGCCATATTTAACACGTCGTCCCACCTCCTAGGTGGTATCACTTCCCATAGAAATCTTCTGCCCAAGATTTATGTAGTGATTCACAACTTTTAAATTCCTTCCTAAAATAGAAACTCTTTTATCCCCAGCAAATTTATAAAACATAACCTGACTTCTGGCTTGTTTTCAAGCCAAATAGTTCCCCAGACTTTTGCAGCTCTTATATGTCTTTCAAGTTCCTCTGGGTTTTGTGAAAGAAGAACGATATCATCTGCGAATCTAAGATGGTTTAAGTATGCACCATTGATCTTTATTCCATCCTGGCGAAAGGCGATATTATGTCACCCTGCCGTATACCCCGTTCTACATTAATTCCAATCTCAAGATCATCAAGGTGGACTGTCGCTGTAGCTTCCTATATCGATCCTAGTAGGTTTACATAGGCTTTGTTTAGACCTTGGTTAAGCAGTGAGTCCATAATGACCTGTTTTGAGATTGAATCAAATGCTTTCTCATAATCGATAAAAGCCATGCACAGTGGCATAGTTTATTAGTTGCGTCTTTCTGTGACTTTTTGTAGAACCTGGATGTGATCCACTGTACAGAATGCACTTCTAAATGCTGGTTGCTCTCTTGGTTGCGCTTCATTGAGTTTTTTTAATATTCACTTACATATTGACATATTGGTGAACGCTTTGTACGCTACTGATAGGAGGCTTATTGTATTTGTTTTTATGTAAAATGATCACTTCTGTACTTGTTCATAACTTGTGTACTTTTTTTTCTTTGAGGCATTTTGAGTATCATTTTGCCAGTGTTTGATGTAAAGTCCGACAGTTTTTATCATTTTAACAGCTACACAATCCTTTCCTGGCGCCTTGCCGTTTTTCAGCGAGTTTATAGCCTGTCACTTCCTCCACCAGGATATCCGACATTTGTTGAGTATTGCTGTTCTTGATTGGTTCTGATCCTCATACGAGTATAACTTTGAATAAAATCTTCTGACAACCTCTAACATTTTCCTACGCTCTCTACGCCCTGTACCATCTTCACGCATAAAGGCAAACACTTGCGTCTTTTCCTTCTCAGCTTCTGCTTAGCTGTGTTTATTTCCCTGTTTTTTTCTAGACTTTAATATCCTCCTCCCGAACCACTGCTTAATTACATGAGCCATATGTTTGGGATCATTTCCCTGTTAGTAGACATACTTTAAAGGCATATTCTCTTCAGCGTAAAGTAGTATAATTGTCTGTAAGATTTCTAAGTAAATTTCTTCTGTTATATTTTCTTTTATCCAAAATATTAGACCTACACCGTTACATGAAAATCACCCCCATACTTTGATGTTATCACCATCATGTTTCACTGTTCACAAAGAATTACGTGCTTTGATTTCTTCATTAATAAAAACTTTTTCAATTACGATGGAAATCTTCATTAGGTTTCTCTTTGCCACTTTTAACCGCTGCTTTATATTTTGTTTATCTAAAAACGAAACTTTCCTGCCTATTCTGCCGTATAGGTTCTTCTGTTGTAAACGTTATTTTATGGTTCTGGTGCTGATACTTCGATCAATTTATTTTTTAGTATGATAGATGTAGCAAAAGGACCCTTCAAAGCCTCGCGTATAATACGATTATCCACTTTTATTCGTTTTTTTTGGACACTTTTCTGGTTGTTTTGGGATCACATAATTCTTTCAAAACTTTAGCAATTATGCATGAGGCCTCTTGATAGCATTCGTAATAAATGTATATAATTTGTTTTGGCTTCTCAAGTGCAAAATGTAACGCCTTTCTTCAGCAGTACAGCGTCTAGGGCAGCCATGTTTACTATAATATAGTGGGAAATGGCGTGACTTATATTGTATCAAAATAAATACATATTTTATCATAATTGAAGGTAGTACGAACCACTAGGAAGAAATAAGTTCTTCAAAAAATATTGAGAACAATAAAATGCTCTGGTTATATTGTAAACAAAATGCTTAATGGTCAGCTAATATTAGGATATCGTATTATATTATTGTTTTCTATTTTATTGGTTTCTTATTTTATTGGCCACTACTATATATATATATATATATATATATATATATATATATATATATATATATATATATATATATATATATATAGTGTATTAGACTATGTTTAAAAAAATCGACAATTTTATTTCTTAAAGGTATCGAAAATATTGTTAGAAAGGGCGAAAAAAAAACTGTGAAAGTTAGAGCTCTTAATATTAATATTAAGAGGTGCCGCATCGCAAATTTCAATTTTCCATTTAAATAACAGAGGATTTTTTTTAACTTTGGAATTTTATAGCTCTTCAGCGGAACATTACTGTGGAAAGACTATTACATATCCTTGTAGGAAATTGAACGTTCTTCAAAAAAAGTTCTCATAAATTTTCAATAAATTTACTTTTTTAAAAGATATTCGAGGCTAAAGTTGAAAGCATAATAACATTTTTTCAGTTTTTCGACCAAACTGTCAATTTTATCGAAAAATGTTATTCGACTTTTTTGTAGGTCATTAAAAATAATGTAATGTAAAAATTGCTTCTTCTGCTATGAAAAAAAAAAGTTTTTCTTGCCCATTTTAAATTAATTTTCAATAAATTATTTGTACGTAAATGATATCTCTTCATAGTTTCCAAAAAAACTATATTTTTTTTGACTAATAATTTCGTTGTAATCAATGACAATTAATAATTTTTACTCACTAAACTGTCTTAAAAATAAAATTTGTTTATTATAAAGTAGTTCCTTCAATTTAAAAAGGTTAAAATATTTTGGAACCAGTATTTTTTTTCAGAAAATATTTATAATTAATATTGCAAATATATTACAAATATATTCGGAAATTTGAAAGAATATCTTTTAATTCCCGGAGAATATATATTTACTATATTTTGAAAACATCTCGATTCGCAAAAATAGCAGATTTCGACTAAATTATCAAATCAAAATTCATTAACAGTTGAAAAAATATTCTAGTTAAAAACTAAGTATAGTAAATCTGTATTTATAATTTGAATAAGTGCAAGCTTTTCTAAAAGTTATTTAAATATAACAAGTAAGTAATTTTCAGTTGAAAAATTGAATAATTTTAATTTTTTAATCAAACATAATAAAAATGCGATTATATAGAAAAATTCACATTCCAATTTATGTATATATATATATATATATATATATATATATATATATATATATATATATATATATATATATAATATATATATATATATATATATATATATATAATTTGAATTGCAACAGAAAAATCTTTTGGAATAAAAACCAAATTAAGCGTCGAACCGCAACATATATCACTTCGTGGGAAAAGAGAAACAATATATATATCGGCTCCATAAAGTGGACATGAACAGACGGAAAAACATCGAAAAGAGTAGGAATTTCGAACTGTTTCGGTCACATTCGAGTGTTTCTTTTGTGCCGTCTCGTTCGCAGTACCCGAAAATAAAACTCGAACCTCGGCATCGGAATGATAAATTGTTCAGTGCGAAAAAAAGTTTAATTTGGGCCAACTCGGAAGGCTTTTATCCGATTTTAAACTCGGAAATGTTAAATTGGAATACTGATTCGATCTCATCGAAACAGAATTGTCGGCTATGAAAATTCGATTTCAGTTTTATTGCCCATTTGAAACATGATTCGTAAGCAAGCGTACATTTATGTATAGTGTAAAACGAGTTTACAAAAAATACTTTCGTTAGTTTGCTTCGATATTTTAAAGTATCAAAGAGTTTTTTCAATTAGATATTGTGAAGAATTTGTTAATTACATTACACTTCTGTCTACATTAATATTATTCAGCTGCCGTTTAACTCTTCGGTGAGCACGCCGGCGGCAGTCACACCACATTTTTTCTAATCAAGATTCGGGTAAGTAAAAGGATAGGGTGCTGTAAAATGACGCACTTTTGAAACAATCGTCCATAAACAAAATATAAATCAACTTTTCAAAATCAAGTCTATATATTTTAAATCATTGACTAATTGGTAACTAAAAAAAACTTGAATCAAAATCACAACTTTTATTTTTGGGTTGGTTTGTACCAAAACCTAAAAAAATAGTAATGCGCACTCTTACGCAACCCGTTGGGTAACTTGGCGCAGCAAAGCTGATAAAATGGCGTAGGTTATGCAATGTCATTTTATATCAGTCTTCCATAATGGGTTCTTTAAATATTTCTTGACATCCAAGACACGTCCAGACCTTGTTTGTTTTACTTTTCTTCGCTGCTTTCAAAAGCTTCTTAGATTTTTTGGGTTTTGGTTCAGCTTTCTGTTTACTTGCTTCTTCTCATTTACATTTATAACATAATCAGACTTCGTGCATAGACTCGATTGGGGAAATTGGACACCAACAGTGGTTGCTTTAGGATAGAACGTAGATACTTGAATGACACTAGGATTTTTGGCTTTGGCTTCATTTGATGTTGAAGCCATGGTGAGTGGCGACTGCACGAGTTTCAAACACTATTTGTAGTTCAGTCCTGATGAATTGAGAATAATTTTCGGTCTGATCAGTTACTTCTTTGTTTGAATGAGGATCTTATGATGTAACAGCGGCCTTGCTAGTCGTTTCTACCGTGTTTCCTGCGGAATCTTCTGGACGTTCTTGTTCTGTGACAGTACTTGCCATAAAATCGGCATCATTAAAAACATCTGGATTCCAAGGGCAAATTCCGATGACTCTGAAACTAATTGAATATTTGTAGCTCTGTTACAGGCAGGTGTAAATAAAGATGTTATATGGAATACTGTTATCGCTCGTCCTGGATGACACCTCAACCATTTCTCACACTCCCCAGCGTAGTACTTTTTAAGAACACCGTGAAAACCTCTATCAAGGGGCTGCATTTTTTGGCTGCTATGTGGTAGCAGAGTCAATGCAACAATATTACTTTTCCGGAAGAAATCCACAACTTTAATTGAGCAGTGTGAGGAGTGATTGTCTAGCATGAAAAGAATGTGGCCATTTTCAGTAGGTTTAATATGATTTCTGAAATGACTTAATCAATCAGTAAAGAGATCTGCATTAATAAAGCTAGAATCAGAAATCATTCGTATTGATCCAGCAGGTGCTCCATCTAGTCATTCAGATTTCATACGTTTCCTGCCGAATATAAAAACTGGTGGAACAAAGTGGCCAGTCGCAGACATAACATTTACAACATTCACATTTATGCCTCTCTCAGTGCTTGCTATTTTGTTGACTGTTCGTATTCCCTTCATTGTAAGAACTTTGGGTTGTCTGTTAGGTACAGCGGTTAAACCCAGTTCACCCATATTGTAAATAAGGCGTGCAGGAAAGTTATATTTATCCAACACCGCACTTATGTTAATATAGAAGCGTTCGCATTTTGGTCAAATAAAACCAACAGCTACTGCAATTATTGTTTATGTTGATTGTCTAATTGACAAATTTGGATATCGTTTTAAAAAAACCACGTAGTCATTCTTTACCTGCCGTCCCGGTTTCTTGATCGAACCTATGTGGAATATGTTTTTTTTCAGCGGATTCATAAACAAGTGTCCTTAAATCTTTCGTGGTCATACCATAAAACATTGCATCTATAGTCGTCAAATAATCACAGAAGGCTTTTTCGATCTCTGTTGAAAAGGTAATGTCATATATACCAAGTTTAGTGGATATACAGTTTTTTTCAATAACCTCTTCAACGAAGATTCTGGCATTCTTAAAGATTCTTCGACAGATCTTTTGTTTTTTCCTTGGTCGAGGAGTTTGCATGTTTCTTCAGTTACAGAAGGTGCCTATATTTGTCTGTAATCTTTCCTTTCGCGCCTTGACATTATGCAATTGAAAAATTAAGAAATAATTAAAAAACAGCCCTAATTCTAAACATTGAAATAAGGTATTGTAAGTTGGCGCGCGCCGCCTTGTATACCTACTTAGCGCGTCATCTTACATACTTTCTCGTTATGCAGAAATCGATATGCTACCGCCATCGCTCATGAAGTGTTGGAAATCGATTGTTATATATATCGATTTTTAAGCTAAGGTGAAATAAGATTTTAACCAACACAGATCATCAACATGACTGAATGGTCCTGAACACGACTGAAATTAGATGCATAGGTCACACCAGATCCAGCCAATCGCCAATTCGCCAACTTATCGCCTGCGTCATCTTACACCACCCTACCCTATTAATCATTGAAATGATTAAAATGTTTTATAAGTTTAATACAAAAGTCAATTCACTCTTCAGACATCGAAGTTGAACCAACTAAATTTTTAATCCTTGGCGTACTAACATAATACAAGACAGCTCCGGACAAATTAATTATTGAACTTGGTTCTAGACAGTTCACAACGTTAAATAAGGAATTTAATTACTGGACAGGAATGGTCTATCACCTCCTGCTGTCTCTACGAGAATGGTCTAAAAAGTTTGAGGTCTATAATAAACAATTCAACTTTGTTTTTGTTGTTATGCATGTTGGGTTCAGTGCAGTGGTACGAAATATTGCAACTATTTACAGTAATTATATATGTTGAATATATTCTCTAAATTTATTTTCCAGGCTTTATATGACCTGATTGAATTATGTTACTATTATACTTATATTACCTTTTTATAAATTGCCTCGTTTTTATTTATATCATTTCTAGATATAGGATTATACTTGTTAGATTCCTTCTATTTCTATTCTGAGTCTTCTTCGTTCATATCATCCCCTTTGGAAGCTTTATTGTCTGTCCGGCACACTAGTGATTATTCCCTCGATCTTTTTCCGTGGTACGGTATCTATAATATAGCTTTTCCAAGATCTGTCTTCCAATCCTCCACATATCCGGCAAAGCTCTAATGAGGTTCTATTATTTTTTCTCTGGCGATGAGATAAATAGAGCCTTTGCAATAAAATATCTGTTTGACAAATAAAGTTGTAACAGCATATGCAATTAGTATAATAATTATATAATATTCTTGAGATAAGTCCACAAGTTCTCAATGGGATTAAGCTCCGGCAATTGGAAAGGCCACGGCAGTATAAGTAGCGCTTTATTGTCACTAAGAAATTGTTTCGTTTTCCCAGCAGGATGTTTTGGATCATTATCCTGTTGATATTTTCATACCAGCGACATATTTTCTTCTGTAAAATGCAACATGACTGAAGAATGTGGATGTAGTCATTTTGGCCGTGTTTTTTTTAATCCAGTAAACTGGTCCTACACCATACCATAGAAAAGCTGCCCACATCTTTATATTACCGCCTCTATGCTAGTCTATACAGTTTTAATAGTATGTTTTAGTAATAATTCTTGGTGTGAAGGTCTTCTAACATATCGCTTATTAAATTTATTTTTGTTTCATTGCTCCATAAAATATTGCCCCATTTCTTAATTCCCTGTTTGCCATACCAATTTAACTGATTTTTGGCAAGCTTTAAACGTTGTTTTACATTCTTGGCGGATAACAAAGAGATTTTTCTGACTGCTCTACCGTGTAGGTTACTTGCCTTAAGCAATCTTTGAATTCTTCTTCAACTTATTTCTAACCCCAGTTCACTTTTAGTTTCGGTGGCAGTTTTAAATGGGTTGTTTTTTGAAATTCGGTAAATCTGCCTGTCAGTATGACATGTCGTTTTTCTTCTAGCTCCACGGTTTTCGCGAATTGGTTGTTTTTTTTTTAGCATTTTCCACCATTTTTTACCGATAATAAATAGGTAAATGATAATCTAAGTAGATTTATACCTAGAATGACTTAAATGACTTTGATTAAGCATTTTGGTCTTGATTGAATATATTTGATGGAAATCGCTGCCACAGAGTTTGGTACCTGGCAATATAATCTGTTAACTAATGCACAACTGCAGGCGCCATTTCGGAGCTGATCTGAAGAATTTTACTTTGTTTGATTTGTTCCAATTTGTTTGTTTGATTGTATCCAACACTGGAATTATTACTTCTAATATTAAGCCTTTCCAATACCGTTCTATAGCTTAGTTTCATATATAAGACTACCTATACTAGATTTTATTCCACCCAGGCTTTTCTTAATTAATTAAGCTAATTTAGCCTGTACTATCTGAATTGTGGGACTTACCTTCCAAAATTGTTAAATCATATATGTATTTGCTCATGATATGAAAAACGCATTTCTATGAATTAGAAAATAAAAACAATACGAACAACACTCATTACCACTCTCTCGGAAGAGAGCAGCAAATTCCTTTTCAATTTTCGGTGTTGTTCTTTAATTAGTCCTTACAGTCTATGTGTTCCCTAGTTTTTATTCATCCAAACAAATGTTCTCTATTCCATATTAATGACTTTAGCCGTCGGTTTCATAGATTATGCCAGTAATAGTTAAAAGTGAAGAAAGCGTCCAAATGGAGACTGAAATCCTTGATGAGAACGCGTCCATGGCAGACACATCACGATGATCGTGGTGTATCTGCCATGCTCATCGAAAACTTCACTTACATTCTCAAATACAAAACTTAACAGAAAATCTGAAAAATTGCGGAAAAGTAAAGCCCTGAAAAACGAAGTTGTGTTCATTTTCTAAGTTAAAACATTATCATGATGCTTGAACTATCCTCATATTTTCCGTCGTTTTTTCGTGCAATTCCTAGCAATTAAATGTTTATTTATTCTGCAACATTGTTTATTATGTACAACACATTTATTGATTGGATATAGTATTGCATAGTTATATATATATATATATATATATATATATATATATATATATATATATATATATATATATATATCTATATATATATATATATATATATATATATATATATATATATATATATATATATATATATATATATATACAGTTGTGGTCAAAATAATAAGAGTATGCATGTTGAATCTAAACATTTTATTTTAAAGTGTTTAACGAATTTATTACATAATCATTATAATATATTTAACGTTGCGTAACGTGTCCTGATTCAAAAAATATTGATAAAACAAAACATTATCCTAGTGTTACAAAAGTTAATATAATATGTGCTTTTTTTCTAGTAAAAAAAATAAGAGTATATCACTTATAGCCTTAAATTGTGAAAACTAATGCTTATTAACAAACCTAATAAATAAAATATTATTATTTAATAGAATATACTTTTTGTTTAATCGCAGCTGAGCATCTCTCTACACTACAATCTTCACAAATGATGCTTCTAGTTCCTGCAACCAGTGCTCAGTGAACAGCAAAACATGTGGTCTACATTCCACACATATATATATATATATATATATATATATATATATATATATATATATATATATATATATATATATATATATATATATATATACAGTTGTGGTCAAAATAATAAGAGTATGCATGTTGAATCTAAACATTTTATTTTAAAGTGTTTAACGAATTTATTACATAATCATTATAATATATTTAACGTTGCGTAACGTGTCCTGATTCAAAAAATATTGATAAAACAAAACATTATCCTAGTGTTACAAAAGTTAATATAATATGTGCTTTTTTTCTAGTAAAAAAAATAAGAGTATATCACTTATAGCCTTAAATTGTGAAAACTAATGCTTATTAACAAACCTAATAAATAAAATATTATTATTTAATAGAATATACTTTTTGTTTAATCGCAGCTGAGCATCTCTCTACACTACAATCTTCACAAATGATGCTTCTAGTTCCTGCAACCAGTGCTCAGTGAACAGCAAAACATGTGGTCTACATTCCACATATATATATATATATATATATATATATATATATATATATATATATATATATATATATATATATATATATATATATATATATATATATATATATATATATACAGTTGTGGTCAAAATAATAAGAGTATGCATGTTGAATCTAAACATTTTATTTTAAAGTGTTTAACGAATTTATTACATAATCATTATAATATATTTAACGTTGCGTAACGTGTCCTGATTCAAAAAATATTGATAAAACAAAACATTATCCTAGTGTTACAAAAGTTAATATAATATGTGCTTTTTTTCTAGTAAAAAAAATAAGAGTATATCACTTATAGCCTTAAATTGTGAAAACTAATGCTTATTAACAAACCTAATAAATAGAATATTATTATTTAATAGAATATACTTTTTGTTTAACCGCAGCTGAGC
The DNA here is from genome assembly GCA_031761425.1 of Cosmopolites sordidus. Taxonomy (NCBI): domain Eukaryota; kingdom Metazoa; phylum Arthropoda; class Insecta; order Coleoptera; family Curculionidae; genus Cosmopolites; species Cosmopolites sordidus. The sequence goes on along the minus strand of JARFXV010000932.1, from coordinate 24,449 downwards.
ATCTCTCTACACTACAATCTTCACAAATGATGCTTCTAGTTCCTGCAACCAGTGCTCAGTGAACAGCAAAACATGTGGTCTACATTCCATTCCATCCAAAAAGCACTCTATCACCAAGATCTTATTTCTCAAAGACTGTATGTTCTGATGGATTATGGTTAGGTCTGAAGAGCATGCAGCGCTAGTTACAAATTTTGTATGCTCTAGTTGCTACTTTTGCCCATGTGAATATTTGATTTTTTGTTTCTCCTTTTCTTGGAGCTTTAAATATGTTGCACACTTTATATCATAGACTTCATGGTTGGTGTCAAAATTCAAATTAAACTTATTATTGCACAGCTTATAGTTAATACACTCCAACTTATTTTTTTTACAATTTTTACTATCGTGTGTATTACATCCACACTTTCCACAACATTTCAAATTTTTGCAATCCTTTGCTGTGTGATTATACTGATTACAGTTGAAGCAACGCATGAGACTACAACTACAACTACATCTACACGATCTGCAACCCAGGAGTACTCTGTTTTTATTATCTTTGACTATGCGCTGAAATGTTATTTTCTAAATATGCTTTTATCATTGATTAACCCATGTTATCATACCGAATGTATGTAGCATGTATTATACATACATGTGGTCAAAGAGTACAGTTTTTAAAAGAGTCTGAGCTAGCGATATTAGACTGACCGGCGAGATCCCCAGCTTTATCGCCGATTGAACATAATAATAGCAACCTTAAACGAACTTGCAGGGACAACGTGCAGGGACACCTTGCTATAAGAAGATATAGATCATCTAAATCGGTCCATATATCACGGAGTTACAGAGTGCTAAAATATTTCTCATAGTGTTGCACTTTTTGGTGTACGCCAAAAATGATACTAATTTAAAATACAATTGAACAACTTTCAATCATATCCAATAAATCAGGCAACAAAATAGAATTGACTGTAAATGGACTACAAATAAAAAGAGTTCTGTAACATAAATATGTAGGAGCAGTGATCGATTCTGAATTAAATCTTGACAATGATGTTCGTGTTATAAGTGAATTGGCGAGATCTAATTTTTATAAATTTAAATTAATGTTCTATGATAAAAACTTGAATTGGCTATTCAGATTAAGGTTTATGGAATGTTACGCCTGGTCGCAATTACTCTACGGCGTCGAAACTTGGACTCTGAGCTCTCAAATCGAAGCCTTCCAACTTTTTAACATACAACAGATGTGCATGCTAAAAATTCTGCAGACCGTCAAAGAAGCCAGTAGTGTTTAGAAGAACGGGTCAACAGAGCAGGCTATTGGGCATCATCAAAATACGCAAAATGTCTTATCTTGGCTAGATATTTTGGTAGTGAAGAGTAAACCCAGCGAGCATTTTTTCCAGCAAACATTTTTTTATGGTCTGAGAACAAGAAATAGTTGCTGGGGGGCAGATCCGGAGAATACGGTGGATGAGAAAGCAGTTCGAAGTGCAATTCATGCAATTTACCCATCGTTACCAACGATTTGTGACTCGGTACATTGTTTTGGTGAAATAGCTCTTTTTTGTTTATTTGGAGCTTTTTTGCGATCTCGTCCTTCAAACTCACTAATAACAATAGCATTATTCGCTTTTGATGATTTTACCTTTCTCGAGATAATCGATGAACAATATCCTATGCGCATTCCAAAATACAGACGCCATAACCCGCCGATGGTTGTGTTTTTGATCGTTCTGGATGGATTTCATCGGCTGTTGTCCACTCAGCTGATTGCCGATTTGACTTCGGAGTATAGTGATAGATCATTTGCTTGAACAGATCCCCAAACATTGCTCAGAATTATCAATACGTTGTTGTTTTTAGTCCGCTATGAGCAAACGTAGTATCCATTTCGATATTAATTTACGCATTCCCAAATGTTCATGCAGAATGGTGTGAACATTGCCTTTTGATACCTTCATATCAACAGCTACTTTACGGTTTTGTGAAATAATTTTGTGAAATTTTCTGATGTTGTCTGGTGAAACTACCTCATTTGAACGCCCACAGCACTCAGCATCATCGGTGCTTGTACTCGTCATGTTTAAATTCAGTATACCAATTAATTATGGTTTATTCTCCTGGCGCAGAGTCCAGGTAATGTTTATCAAGCCATAGTTTTGCTTCAACGGTATTTTTCTTCATCAAGCAATGCTTAATCCACACACGAAACTCTTTTTTTTTATTGATTTGAAAATAACAAAGTAGCGTCACTTAAAGCAGAACAGATCAGAAACTAATAGACAGATTGTCATGAAATTTTGACACAGGACGTTTGAAAGTTGGTACAATCAACCACTGTTAAGGATTTTCTTTTACTGTCAGTTATATAAAACTAGTATCTATTCAATATAAATTATGGGATTCTTTAAAATATTTTGTCGCCATTTTTTTTAAGTTAATTGGTCATTATTAACACTCTGTTAATGTATTAAGGTAAATGATGATAGAAAAAAAAAATAAATTGAAGTTGTGTTTTTTTTTCAGTAATATCAAATATACGATCAGCTTTATGATACTAATTAGATTCGAAATTAAATTTCAATCGATTTGGTGTAGCTCAACGTTACGTTATAGTAATTTGCTTAATTTATCTACAAAATCAGCCAATCTATCAAACCAATTTAATTAATACACCTAGTTTATAAGAGGCGGCCTCTTGCCATAAATCACCGATAATTGTAAGTGCGTGGTTTATATTAATTTGACTGCAATACCACCATCATTATCCGAAACGTATTCAATTTTGGTTACAATTATTAATTAGTTTTCGAAGTCATTAAAAATCACATCACACAAATTACACCGCATGGAAAATCGAGATTATTATACATTGATAAACAAGGACTTGGAAAGGGAACATGATTTATTTGGGAATTATTATTAATCGATAGTTTAGGTTGGAAAATATGTTCGTTCTGTTTATGCTTCGATGCAGGCTTATTCCGATTTGCCCTTGTTTTGTCGGCATTTCTACGCATCTCGATTAGGCATTCGAAAATGCAGGTTTTACTTAATATTTACGCTTGCTTAACAAAATAGAAGTAAATAACTACTCTGTCGTAAAATTTGTCTTTATTACTATTTTATAAAAATAAAATTAATGAATAAATGGTTGTTCAATAAGCATGCGAGAACTTGAACCTTTCAGTAGTCGCGTACGGACTGTCGCTCCGCACAGGTTTTGTTTCCACAATAATTTCCATTGTGGAAATAATTTCCATTCCACTCCCCTCCAAGTGTTGCCATTCTCAATACCTTCTCGGAAGAGCCTGTATTAGTAGGCGATCGAGTGAGCCAAGGAGTAGTTTCGGGCTTTGATAAATAATTCGATATTGTGGACTGAGAATCCTCAGCGACCACTGACGTAACAAAACATATTAATTTATTTTTCTGTGTTCGTTTGATAAGGTCTGTTCTTTTCACTTCTATTTTTTGTTGTCACTGTTACACATATACGTTTTTAGAGTGGCGTCCTATGAAAAATAACAAGAGCGGTTACGTAAATTAGTGGAACAATGTTTCTAATCCTCTTATGAAGAGGAAATACCCGTTGATGAATGTGATGAAGAGGAAGAAGCCGCCATTGAACTGGAACATTTGTGGTTTGACGATCTTGAAACTCGCGAAGCTAGAAGGTCTGTTGATAGATTGGCAGCGATTCGAGATATTTTTGAGATATTTGTAGAAAAATGTAAAACTGCTTTTACATCCTTTCATTACGTAACAGTTGAAGAAGAATTAAAAAAAATAATTCCCCAGATGCTGTTGTGGAAAGAATGTGTTACCCATAAGAGGGAGTGGAAGGAACGTAACTACTGATAATTGGTTTACCAGTTTTAAGTTGATAGGAAACCTAAAAAATAATTTCAGGATGACACTGGTAGGAACGGTTAAAAAAATAAAACAGAGATTCCTGTACAATTTATCCGCCCAGTAAATCGGCCTGAAAAGTCGTCAATGTTTGCCTATGTTCCAAAGTACACATTAAAATTTGGGATAAATCGGATTAATAGTTTTTTTATTTTACCTGCCGCCGTGCAGAAAAAAGTAGTTTTGAGATAAATGAGTTTAAAGTTTTGAGTATGTGTATTTTCGAAATTTTTTTATATAACCATATACTTACACTTAATTTGCGATACCATCACCATACATTATCCCTTCAGTTCGGTTATATTCTTCTGCTTCTTCGGACTTTCGGACTGCTTTTTCGAGCAGTTCTTTCCCCTTTAGTGTCACTTGTGCTCTGACGGTCGGCTTTATATACTCGCCGCACGTCACGTTCTCGGGCGACTTGTCCTGCTTGTGGACCGATAGTAGTGCCCATTACTTCCATTATTTTTAAGATACCTGGAAAACCTTCATTGAATGTACTAGCAATATAATATGTAGCGACGTCGACGATTTTTTTGCCGGAAAACTGATGCTTTGGCTCAAGTTGCCACGCACAAGAATTAAAACATTCGTTGTTGTTTTGGGTGTCTTTCTAACACTTTCTAACGTTTTTTGACATCTTTCTGACAAACCGTCTGCAGTCAATTCCTCGTAAATCGCCTTTAATACTTCTTGCACGTCATCATCTAGAGCAGGTGGATGCTCAAAAGTGTTCAAAGTATCTTCAGCTTCACTTTTACGCCATTTACACCAAGATTCGAAGCCTACCGGACAGTATAAGTGTTGCGGATTTTCATCCGCCGAGAATATGATAAATTCCCGCCCATATTTCTTTCTTCATATCTTCAACTGAATTCGGATGTCGACTAATTACTAAGCTGTAATATGTAGAAAGCTCTTGCAATAATTTATTTGTCAGTTTTTTGCTCTTGGTTTTGTAATTTCTTGGAGCATTTTTTGTTTTTTTATTAGTTTTAGTCTTTTCTTGTTTTTCTTCTTTCTCCAATAATTGTTTTTTGGCCTTTTGTAGTTGCGCATATTTTTTTTGGCTTCAGTACCACGTTTATATAGACGTTTTTTAACGTGCAAAACGCACTCCCTTTTACGTTGAACAAAATCGTCCCGTAGAGATTTACGTCTAGCAAAGATTTAAAAAGATTGTATCTCCATTTCCATTATAATTAGAATATTTGACCCCGTTCAACTCCTAGACCTCTGGAATGTTTCTATTATTCCATCTACCTCCATTTTTACCGACACTACCCTCATGATTAGCATCGCAGTGCTCTTGGTTGATCATACTATGCAGCATATTTCACAGTATCTTTTTTTCTGTTTCTGTAGCTATACCCCGCCCAGAAAGAGGACAGTTCTTAGTGCCGTCCTGTAACGATCACGTGCAATATGCGTGAATATGTTTGGGTTTAGTTTTTTTCTTCAATAAATAGGCTATAGCTGAGAGCTACAGCATAACAATTTAACAGTATATTCTCGAAAGGTCTTTGGAAATATTACTAAAAAAATGAGTTTTTGAAAGTTCTAGACCACCGGACCCCCTTAAATGTATATATTAAAAGTTTAGCATGTTATTCCTTTTTTTCGTTATTAATCTATTTATTTACTTCTTAATTAAGTACGTAATACAATAATTTAAGTTTAATAGGTGTATTTTTATTATATGATTGTCTATCTTAATCACTACGTAGCAAAAATGCGATGTGCTTTAATGGTGGACTAGGAGTCCGCAGTGACCACTGATGTTTCAAAACTTAGCATGACTACTGAAAGGTTAAAATGAGGCACAATAATAACTTCAAGTGCTAATCTGGTAATTTTTATTTTACCTTGAAGATTAAATAATGGTATTATGTTTAGAAAATAATTTCGTTAAATATTCCCAGTTAGTAGTCATGGTGTTTTTCATAGTTTTTTTGAAAAATCCCTCTTTTTTCGAACAAAAAAATCTAAAGGCTTGTTGTCTACGTACTGATGATGTTTTGTCTCCAAATGTCTTTCCAGTAATGATGGCTTCATCGAGCTATTTGCGATAATTTCTGAGCATATTACACAGTGTGGCTTTGGGTATTGAGAATCTTTTTTGCACATAAATCCAATTTTCAGATATATATTTCTTTGTCATATTGTCATATATTTTTTTTGTCGATGGATTGATGTTTTTTTTCTGGTTAACTCGTTTCCGCAAAATTTTTGTTTGAAATTGGCCTTTCAGCAGAAGTAGACGCAATATCAGCCGACTTATTTTTCACAGTTTGCAAATTGAATGATAACTTGTGAATATCTGGACATATTTCGCGTAATGATCCCGTTTTTAACCATTGATTTATGTTTACAACTATTATTCATGCAAAATTACTTTATCACTTTATTACCGGTCGTCTAAAATGAGTGCAAAGGATTCTTGGCTATAAACCGGTAATTATCAGGGAATTTATTACAACTGAGAAATATAGTAATATCAGGGAATTATAAAAATATCAAAAAGTTTTAGGGAATTTAATTTCGACAACGAAATTTTGTAATAATATCTTCAATTTATTTTAATCATGAAACTTCTCATTAAATATTTTAACTTATACATTTTCAATATAGAATAGTCAATAGTAGGGTATAAATAATTTATTTTATTGATTATTAATTCTTGATTTTTTTTGGTCAATCCACAATCATTAGCAAAGCTATTAATGGTAATCATGATTGTATCTCATAGCAACGCTAATGCTGAAAAAGTTTTTCAGTGAATTCTGAATGTTTAGTTGAGAAAATGAAAAACGAAACCTTAATTGTTCAACGATTAATATATATCTCTATCTTAAGTGAAACGAATGGACACGTCGCAACTCTTGATGTTCCACAATCTTTAGTGAATTCTTACCGAAACTCGCGTTTAAAATTACCAGAAGAAATTGAATATCGAAAAAAAGAATCTACAATAACTGAACTGGATAATTTGAAAAGAGAACACGTAGCAAATTAAAAAAATAAAAAATATTAAAAAATAGATTTAGATAGATTCGAGTTATTGAGGATCGATTTAAAAATATTCATTAATGTTATTTACCAAATATTAAAAATTTAATTTGTTCTGGTTCAGTAGCTTAGTTTTGTCTTACTAATTTTAAATTACTTTTATAAGATTATTTAACTAGTTATAAAATATTAGCTATGGCAATGTGCGAAAAAATGAATTATTATTCAAATAAATATAGTTGAACATGTCTTTTTGATTTTTGTCAGTCACAAGATTTAATTATGAACAATTAAAATATAATCAAAACAAATATCTTAATGATTCGAATAACATTTCTAAATCAGGGAAAACTATGACAAACTTTACTGGAAAACCGGGAATTATCAGGTAATTTTGAAATCATTTATTTATTGGTGTTGCCCGCGCCAGCAGCCAGTCGCCATAATATAAACCTTGTCGCGAACCCCCAGGGGTTTGCATACCCCACTTTGAGAAACCCTGCTCTAATAGAACAGAAAGGTTGGGGACTAGACCATTGTCAGATATAGATAATTGAATTAGGTGCAAGTATGAGGACTAGTGCTTGTTTTTGGATCTGCAGCTTCAACTGCTCTTAAAACGTCGGCATCGAGAGACTGTGGACAGCCTGATCTTCCCCTATCTTCAGGACCCATGTCTTCCACCAGGAACCTTTTGAACCAGAGCTGAGTAGTGCGGATTAATTGACCTCCTATTTCGCAAATCTCACGATTAAAATTGCCTTAATTTTGCGATTTAGTTCACTCGCTTTAACGTTTTTGTTAAAAACCGTCGACTGAATATTTTGTAGTGGTATCACTATAATAATGACGAATGAATGCTTATTTGTCGAAACAAACTTTTTAAGTTGGATCAAACCTCTGAGGAGTAAAGAGTAATCTTTTATTTATAAACAAAATGAAGAACGCAACTACTTTTGTTACACCATAATATATTCATTCCTTGTTCAGGACATATTATATATCCATCCAAATATATCAGCAATGTTCCTCGTGACTTAGAAACAGAAGACAGAAGATTCTGTATCACTTAATATACTAAGAATTTTACCTTGTAATAGGCACTAATATGTATTATGGTATTATGGTACTCATATAGATTCCAATTAAACAAAATACTTTATAATTAATGTTAATAGGCCTAAATTTTAATGTAATAAATACTCAGTTGTACTTTTAGTCCAAGATCCCAGAGCCCCCAGACCTAGGTTATTTTAGCAAAGGAGTATTTGGTAGCTTGAAAGCAGAGCCCTTTTCCAGGCACCAGGTGCTAAAGGTACATAATGTATCAACGTTAAAGTAGAAAAGCTGGTTTTTTGTCAAAAACCAACATTCATTATTGACAGACCCTTTCCGTGACCTTTAACTTCCGCTGGATGTTAAAGATCGTTTAAAAATTAGGTAAACTACGTTATAGCAGCAAGCCTAAATTTTATATTTTGTTACTATGTTTTATGCTATATATAAAATTTAGGCTTGATATAACGTAGTATAACTAATTTTTAAACGACCTTTAAAGCGTCTGGCCGAAGTTAAGGCTCAAAGAGAGACTTTTACCGAAAGAGTGTGGCAATAATAATGCTAATGTTAGTTTTTGACAATGTTTTGTAAAACATATGTCAAAACCAGCTTTTCTTGGTTATTAATCCTCAAAATTTCAGCTTTGCTAAAATGACGTAGGTCTGAAGGCTCTGGGATCTGATTCTACGAAGGCTCTGTTTAGCGTAAAGCCTTCTCTTTCGAATGTAGTACCTCTCGATTCTGTAAACAAATCCGTATAACCGTAGCTTTTGTTCGCATTAGAGATGTTTTTTGTTTCGTCGGGAAAATGTTAAGTGTAACAATAGAACAACGAATTGTTACTGTTACAAACCGCTACTGAAACTTATAATTATGAAACTTATAAGTATTTATGCGATTCTTGAAACTGTAGGACTTGACAAAGACTGCGTACGGCAAATTTTACATAATAATTTTAACATGCAAAAAGTGTGTGCCAAAATGGTGCCTAAAATTCTTACGTTTGAACAAGAAGATCGCAAAAAAATGTTTGTACTTTGAATGCCATTGAAAATGACCCAAACTTATTGGAAAGGATAATAACATGTCGTGGATAAATCGTGGTTTTTTACTTATGATTTCAAAACGAAGCGCCAATCCATGCACTGGAAGAGCCAAAAAAGCTCGAATAAGCAAATCAGAATTCAAAGCAATAATGATTGTTTTTTTATGTTCATGTAGATTGTGTACCTTCACTGGGTTCCTGAAGGTCAAACTATTAATCAACATTACTACCTTCACGTCCTTGCTGAACTCAGCAAAGTAAAGTTTTAGGGTTAGAGGCGCATCAGCAACTGAGAAGGCTATTTAGGGACTAGACCTACAGCTTAATGTGGGTTCCGAACCACGGTCATCAGCTACCGAAAACCCCGGTCATCACCCCCCTCGGGCTATAAACCCTTAGTTTTGTGCTTAACCGAAAGTATCTCGAGAAGCCTACCGATTGACCAGTGACTAACGTAGAAAACCCTCTCAGAAGGCATCCGGCCTTACCCAGCCTCGAACTGGCATGACTGAGGGGTGATTCCTTGTCAGTTTTTACACTCTTATCTAGAAACATTCACAGAATTTTTAGAAAAATGTTTTTGCCTGGTACGGGATTCGGACCCGCTTCACATTAACTACCGTATCGTAAGCCTGACGCCTTAGACACCACAGCTAATGTGGTTCCGATCTCCGTAAAGAATAAGGAAAAACCCATCCGAATTGTGGAAGGACATGTCATGGGTTCTCCACCAAGACAATGTGCCGCATTGTCTGTTAAGTGGTTTCTAGCTTAGTACAGCACCGCAGTGTTAGACCATCCGCTTTAATCGTCGGATCTTGCGCCGTGCGACTTCTATCTGTTTCCAATCCAACAAGATTTGAGTCTGTGAAAGAAAAGTGTTAAGTTTGTGAAGCTGTGAAAGAGAAAGCGGCACGTGTTCTGAACTGTTTCGAACAATGGAAGATTCGCATGGAGCATTATAGGGATAGAGGAGGGGTGTATATTTAAGACGATAATAAGTAAATATGTATGAAATAATAATAAAATGTTTTACAGCGTGATTCTCGTAATGTAATAGTCACACTTCCTATTATATTGTTTTCCGCAACTGTTTTTGTTATTTATTTACTACAGTTTAAATTATAATTGATTTAATTCTGCTTCTACAATCATGATTGAACATATAATTGTAACATTTGAAGAAAACTTGCCGTTTTTATATCAAGCGTTTTATTATTTATAAAAAGTTTTTCAATAAGAGTGTCAGTACATTAAAGAGCAAGAGCACCAACACAGTTCGAAATCTAAATGCCACTCGTAGACTACTGGTAGTACATTGGGTCAATTCACTTCGAGGAAAAAATATTTTCCGATGAAGCGCACTTCTGGTTTAAGGGTTTCTGTATAAACTAATAACTGCAGGATTTGGGCCGACGAAAATACTCAAGCGATCCAGGAGTTACCACTTCATGCTCAAAAAGTTTTGTGTGACATTTAAATGTGGATATAAACAATTTTTTCTTTCAACCGAATTATGCGACTTGCCATATATCTCGTCATACAAACAATTTATTGCAAGGAAAGTTTTCCGTATGCGTTCTTTCGCGAAATAGCAATTTCAACTGGCCACCAAGATCGTCCGTTTTCATGATCTTGGATTACTTTATGCCGAAGTTATGATAAATCCCTGGTTGACGGAAATAAACCCCGAAATATTCTTGATCTAAAACAAAAAACATTCAAGTCACTGTTAAATATATACGAAATACGATATGTACGAAAGTGTAATCGGGTAAACCAATATAATACCATTATTTGTTCTTCAAGATAAAATAAAAATTAGCGGATTATCACTGGTAGTTATGATTGTACCTTATTTTAAAGTTCTGACACTCGTATTGGACTATCCTTTACGAGGGCATTCCCAGAAGTAATCGACCTAACAAATAAAACACAATAAATTTAAGTTTTAAAGTAGTTAAAGTTAGTAGTTAGTAGTTAGTAGTTAAAGTAGTAGTTTAGTTTTAAAGTAGTGTTTGAGAATGTAAAATCGTTTTACGAAACTATAGTCACATAAGTTTTGTATAAAAATAAAAGTGATAGATAACAAAGTAAAACATTGTTTTATTCCTTTTTAAAAAATGAACTATCACAAAGTAACGGACAAATCAATCAATAATTTACAAAAAATTTGGGAAAACATATCTTTATTTCTCTACATAGTCTCCTTTTAGAATCATTCGATGCACTTTTCTCAGCGATGTTCAATAGCTTCGATTCCCTGTTTACAGTGAGAATCGTCGAGTTCCTCAAAATAGCCATCAACCGCAGACTCCACCTCTTCATTGTTGGCAAATATTTTACCATCAAGCCATTTTTTTAAATATGGAAACAGAAGATAATCCGAGGGGCCTAAATCTGGCGAATAGGGCGTGTGAGGAAGTAATTCGAATTGTAACATTTTGTTTTTGGTCATCGCGATAACGGATGTGTGAACTAGTGCATTGTCTTGATGAAACAAAACTTTCTTTTTCTCCACATGCAGCCGTTTTTATCTTGATTTTATCTCTCAAACGCTGCAATAAGTTCAGATAATACTCGCCGTTGTATTGTTTTTCCTTTCTGAACATAATCAATGAAAATTATCCCACGCGGATCCCAAAAAACTGACGCCATCACCTTGTCTTCAGACGCAACTGTATTCGCCTTCTTTGGAACTGATTATCCCCTTTTAGTCCATTCTTTTAACTGTTTCTTCTTTTCAGATGTGAAGTCATCGACCCATGTTTTATCCATGGTTATGGATCGACGCAAAAACTCAGGTTTATTACTGTGAAACTTCGCCAACTTGCACCCAGCTTTTTCATGTTCAAATTTTCAGTAAATATGCGATGTACGGCACTTTTCGAAATGCTTACTGCGATGTTCGCCTTGGCAGCTCGTGCGGCCTAGTTTAAACTCTGCCGCCCAATATTTTACTGTTCCAAACGAAGGAGCAGACTCCCCCAGGGTAGAATTTAGCTCGGTTTTGATATCGGTTTCACTGAGACTTTGGACTTTCAAAAGAAAGTATTGTATCAGATAACGATGATCAATTTTTTCCATGTTTACAAATTCACTGAGAATGTTCACTATTAATGATTGCCAAACAAATACTAAATAACGTAGCGTGGTCAAACTTCAAACTTAAGCTTTATAAGGTTGGTACTTTCTACCATAGTCATTCTTTTTAAACAACAACCGCCATCTATACGTCAGCCCCGGTACTTCTGGGATTAACCTCGTATAATGAGTTTAATGAATTTGAATATTTAAAATTAGTAAATATTTTGAATAAACTTGTGTGAATAATTCAAAAAATATAAAATTTTAATAAATTATCGGAATAAAATCATTAACAATATTTAGAATTCCAAGCCTTAAATCCGCGTCTAAATAGAATATAATTATCACACGGTACGTGTTTGATCTTCGCGTTAATGAGCATCCCTTATACTAAACTCCATAGAATAATTCTAAATATATTCAGCAAGCCTATTTTGCAATCCCCTAGACGAATATTTACTATATTTTGGTGTTTCTATGCATACGTAAATTCTATTACATATAGAATGTCAAGGTTGTAGCTCTGGTAAAATTAGCATCCGAACCACTCTAGTCGGAAAATCTGAATTCCAGTCATGTCTCTACCCTAGATAATCTACTTGTTTTCAGTTGAGAATATAAAATAATGTCAGGGTGTGTGACTGTGAAAGAAAAAACTTTTTTTTTCTACTTTTAAAACTCAATTTTATTTTATTTTTGATAAAAAGTGATGTGGTTAAGTTGAGATTTATATTTGGACAGTTCCAAATAGGGCTCCTTTTAATTTCGAACACGTACGTTTCCTGTTAACTGATGTTTGAAATGGACAAAGTTAGCCGTTGAAGAAATAAAACAAGTGTTCCTCTCTGAAATATGGAATTATTATTGTTTCAGAGCCAATAGTAATGATTTTTAAATTGAAATATAAACGATGTCTGTAAATATAGTAATCAGACTGATTTTTTAATATTTTTTATTCAATTAAGATTGTCATTAAACATTGTCTCCTACCAAGTAGTTGCCTTGGGAAGCCACTCAACGCTGACGACGCTTTGTCCACTTGTTATTACTCGTCCAGACTTCTTCAGGATTGGAACTAAAATACTGGATCTTTATCGAAGTCGTGTCCGTGCCATCCTCGCGCATTACGGCAAAAATGTGTGTCCTTTTCTTTGGCCATCGTCTGTTTAGCTTTGTTAATTCAATGTGCACAATGTGCTTGAAACGGCTGCTTCAATAGCATCAGAAGAAAAACGTCTCAAACAGACAAAAATCTCCAATGGGACCATTTGTCTAATGATAAAACGGCGGACAATTAAAAATGCAGGGTGTCAAAAATACAGGGTCGAGTACGTTGAGCTCTGCAAAATTATAAGAAAACGCATCAAAGAGGAGACGCGCCGATTCAACAGGCAGCTAGTGCAAAAAACTCTGGAAGAAAACAGGTGAATTAACAAGGCTAAACAGAAGCTGAGAAAGAAAAGAACACACATTTATGCCTTAATGCGTGAGGATAGCACAATGTGCGTAACGAAATGTTAGAGGTTGTCAGAAAATTTTGTTCACAGTTATATAAAGATTACAACCAATCAAAGACAACAATACCTAGGGAAGAGCAATTTGCCAGATATCCTAGTGGAGGAAGTGACAAAGAATATAGAATCGATGAAAAACGGTAAGGCTCCAGGAAAGGACAGTCTAAATTTCAAAATGCTAAAAGCTGGTGGTCCGACTTTACATAAAACACTGGCAAAATTATACTCAAAATTCCTCAAAGAACAAAAAGTACCTGACTTATTGAAAAATGATCTAGTGATTCTTTTACATAAAAAAGAGCACATCAAGATTTAAAGAACTACCATCCAATCAGCCTCCTACTAGTAATGTACAAAGTTTTCAAGATAATATCTAAAAGAATAGTAAGAAAACTAAATGACACACAACGAAGAGACCAAGCAAGATTCAGAACTCGATTCAGTACAATGGATCACATCTAGGTTGTACAGTAGGCCATAAAAAGGCACAACGAATGCACCATTGCGCCACTGTGCTTGGCTTTTATCGACTACCAAAAAAGCATTTGACTCCATCTCAAAGCATGCGATAATGGATGCACTGCTTAGCCAAGGAGTAGATAAAGCATATGTAAACCTATTAGGATCGATATATGATGGAGCTACAACGACAATTCATATTGATGATCTTGAAGTTGGAATTAATATAAAGTGTACAGCAGGGTGACGCAATGTCGCCTGTTTTTTTCTCGGCCTGCTTTGAGGAAGTAGTCTGGATTGGGAACAGGATGGTGTAAAGATCAATGGTGCAAACTTAAAAAATCATCTTAGATTTGCAGATGATATCGTTCTCCTTTCACAAGACCCGGAGGAGCCGCAAAGACGCATGCAAGAGCTGAGAAAGGGCCAGCGAATCATTTGGCTTAAAAATAAATCTGAAAAAGAGTCAGATTATGTTCAATAAATTTGCTGTGGACAGTATATATATATATATATATATATATATATATATATATATATATATATATATATATATATATATATATATATATATATATATATATATATATATTATTATTATTATTCAAGTATGGGCCCTGGTGGACCACGCGAAGTACAATTAGAGGCGTTTGTTGTTGTTAGCCTTCCTTTGTGTCCATACTAATTTCATTCTTTCGCTATGAGCTTTTTTCCTTTCGTCAGACCAAGTTGTTCCAGTCTTCCTACATTTTTCTCTCTGGCCAACCTTCCAAACGTCAACCTTGTGTCTGAAACAGCCTCTATCCTGAATTTCACTTTGTGTAATATTCGCTGATCTTAGGTCCTCTTTAATTGCAGCAATCCATTTAATTATTGCTACTTTAGCTTTACTCCTATTTTCATAAAATTCGATTATTTGTCTAGTTAACCTACTCGGATTCATCCGTTTTATGTGTCCGTAAAACTTAAGTCTTCTTTTTCTCATATCGCTATGTATATCTGTGTATTGTTTGATTTCTTGGTTTTCTCGAAGTCGGTATGTTGTGCTATTTATTTGTTTGGGCCCTAGGATTTTTCTTATGATTTTTCTTTCCTTTTTTTCAATGTCCTCGATGTCCCTCTTTTTATTCAAAATGAGCGTTTCCGCAGCATATAGACATTCTGGCTTAATAACTGTGTTGTAATGTTTCAGTTTTGTGTTTTCAGATAGGCATTTTTTGTTGTAAATATTTTGTGTAAGTTTCAATGCCGTTTCCATTTTCTGACATCTACTCTTATTGGCCGCTTTTTTCAACCCATTTTCCATGATTATTTCACCCAAATATTTGAATTCAGAGACTCGTCTGATGTTACCATATTTTGTTTTTAGAAATGGTGTTCTTAGCCTGTTGCAGGTCATGTATTGTGTCTTTTCAAAGGAAATTTGGAGTCCTACATTTTCTGCTGTTTCTTTTAGGATTTCAATCTGTTTCTGTGCCGTTAATACATCTTGAGCTAAAATTGCTAGATCATCAGCAAATGCCAGACAATCAATTTTGATGTTGATTCTCCCGAGTTTAATGGGCTAGTCAATATTCAGGGCCGACTTTTTTTCACGCCACTCCTGTATTACTTTTTCTAGAACACAGTTAAATAAGAGTGGCGAGAGTCCATCCCCTTGTCTCACTCCAGTTTTAATTTCGAAGGGCCCTGAGATCTCACCCATGAATTTAACTTTTGACCTTGTGTTAGTTAATGTTGCTTTAATAATTGCCAGCGTTTTCAGATCTAGTCCTTGTTCTTTCAAGATTCGGAATAAAGCTTCGCGGTCAATAGAATCATATGCTTTTTTGAAATCCACAGATGTACAGACGAGATTTTTATTGTACAGTTTTTGATGTCTTAGAATCAACTTCAGATTCAGGATCTGTTCAGGGCAGGATCTGCCCGGTCGAAAACCTGCTTGATATTCACCAATGTTAGGTTCTAACTGTCCCTGTGCTCTGTCTAATAGACATTGAGATAGAATCTTGTAACAAACTGGGAGAAGAGATATCCCTCTATAGTTTACATCCGTTCTATCTCCTTTCTTATGTAGTGGATGGATTAGAGCATCTTTCCAATCTTCCGGAATCCGTTCGGTTCGCCAAACTTCTTGTAGAATTTTGGTTATTTCCCTGATTGTACCTGGACCAGCGGATTTCAAAAGTTCCGCAGTGATTCCATCTTCACCAGAAGCTTTGTTATTTTTAAGCCGCTTGATTTGCCTAATTATTTCCTCTTCATTGGGTGGTAATGAATCTGGGTTTGTTTGTTTAAGGTTTAGTGTTGGTAATTTGTTTAAGGGCTCAGGACAGTTTAGTATTTGTTCAAAATAGTTCGCAAGTTCTTTGCAATTGTCTTGGTTATTTAGAGCTAATTGTCCGTTTTCCTTTTGAAAGCAAAGACTTTGCGGTTGATAGCCTGTTAATTTAGTTTTAAATGTTTTGTAAAAGGTTCGAGTGTTATTTTTTTGGAAATCTTTTTCTATTTTCTTACTTCCAAAAATATGTTATAGTTTATTGCTGTTTTTTGACTGTTCCAATGTTTGAATGCTTTACTTAGGCTTAATACTACTTGCTCGCAAATTTCATCCCACCACGGATGTTTTCTACGTTTTTGTAAAGGGACCAACTTTAAGGCTGTTTTAATAATTTTTTGTTTCAATTCTTGCCAGTTCTGTGCTGGGCGTTTATCAAGTTCTTCTGTTAGGGCTGGCTTTATTTTCGTTGGGTCAAACTTTGGTATTAGCAGCTGCTTTTGAATAAGTTTTCGAGGTTTTAAGCTAAGTTTGATTCTAGTCAAGTAGTGATCCGTGTCTATATTTGCTCCTTTCCTGACTTGAACATTCAAAATCTCTTTATAATTGGGGTACGAAATGGCAACATGGTCAATTTGAAATTCACCCATGTACGTGTTTGGGCACCTCCAAGTCTTTTGTTTTGATATTTTCTTCTTAAAATGGGTTGACATTAGTGTCATAAGTCGATTATTTACTGGCTGGACATTTGTTATAGAACCAAGGATGTTTCTTGAGACAGCGAAAGCAACACCGAGATGTGGTGTAATTTTGAGTATTTTTTTGTCCGTTTTACTTTTAAAAAGTCTGTAGTTACCGAATTCCAAGGTGTTATCATCTGTCAATCTAGTTTCTTGCAAAGCTAAAATTTTGATGTTTTGCTGATTTAATGTTCGCCCCAATTCGTGTAGTTTTCCTGGACGCAGGAGAGAATTGATATTTACCGTTCCAAAGAAAGATTTTGTTTTTGGTTTCAGACGTTGGCCAGAGGTTTCCGACTCCTTCCGAAAGATTTTGCGTTTAAGCCCGGACGCCCCAGAATCCGAAAGTCCGGTTGTACCAGCAAAGGTGGCAGAAGATTGTCTACCTCCTGGGGTAATTTTGTAATTACTAGAACGCTTCATCTTGTACTTTGAATTAAAGGTTTGAACCATGACGGTTCAGAGGTTAAGACTGGAGGGGTTAGTTCCAGAATTTAAACATCAGCCGCACCACTGGTGAACAGACGCTGACCACTCAACCGCTTGATACAAGTCAGACGCTAAGTGGATTTAGTTTTTTTTTTGCCTTGGTTCGGGGCTGCTTATTTTGAGATATTCGCAGCTGTCCATTAATATCTAATGGAACTTTCACTATCCACCACCCGTGACCTGTCCAGTACCTTAGGCGAGGTATATATATATATATATATATATATATATATATATATATATATATATATATATATATATATATATATATATATATGAATATGTATATGTATATGTATATGTATATGCATATGTATATAAACAAAAACATATCCCATATATTGCACCTCTTTTGCCTATCATGTATCCCTCCTGTTATTTTGGGAGAAGGCAGGTTATTTTGTCTCCCCTAGAAAATAATATTTTATTAAAACCAGGTTTTGTATAACAATTCGTGAAAACAATTTTACGATATCACAATATCAATTTTGGCACGGCACATAAACGAAACGACGGCCTATTTGCCATCCAATTTTTATTTTGCCACAGTTCTCCATGCCTTCATATATATTTCCTCGTGCGCGTTATATTTGTGCCTTTAATATTTATACGGCTATATCGTTAGACGTCTGCGCCTTGAATGAGTATAAATGGAAACCGTCTGTCACTTGTTTCCTTGGCCTTGGATAATTAATAAAGTTTCTTTTGGTTGTACGTCCACGGGCTTTTCGTTTTGGATATTAGACAAAGGAAACAAAATAATTTAAAAGAACCGGAATGTTTTCTGAATTATGTTGAAAGACAGTCTTTTGTTACTTTGCAATCGTTTCACTCCCCTACTGTTACTGAAAATAATTAAGGAAACATCTGTATAATTTTCGAGGCTCACTAAAAAAAAATACACATTAAGAATTTTGGCTTATCTATATATCACCTTATTTATTTATACTGGGTGGGACAAGGTTTCTCTACCATTTTGTTTCGGCGCAATTTTTTTTTCGTGATACGGCAGTTTGGGTTTGGCAACTGTGCAGTCTTATCATACTCAAAAATCACTACTAGCTCTCTATCCTGGATTGTGGGCAATAGTACAGACATTTTTAATTGCATTTCCTTTAACGTATTTGGCTGAGCGTGGATTTATTGCAGTAGATAATTTACTGTCTAAGTCGAGCGTTACGATTTCAACTTTTAATAAATAATTCTTTATTGGGGACGGTGGCCCAGAATAGGTTGAGAACCTTTGTTCTATATAAATTGAATAACTTTATATCAAAAGGACCCAGGAGACATTTTAAAATTTTTGAGTAATTAAGGTCTAAAGTTTTACTTTATTAAAAAAGCAGGTATTAGGCAGGTAACGTAATACTAAACTGTTAATATCAGCAAGTTTTTTGTCTGATTTAGCTTTGCCTCTTGGGTACAATATTTTTAGTTTTAGCACAATAAAACACAACTCTGAAGGCTTTTTTTCTTTCAGTTGTTTCTTTATATTTCTCCTTATATTTTTTCAACATATATGCACTTCAAAAATATAGAATATGGACTATCCTTACTAATTTTTATTACTTAATTTTTTCGCCATTTAAATTGGTTTTTCGATTCACAATGTTTTTTCCAGGTCCTCTGTACTCCGCAGATTATCTTTTTTATTTCACATACAATGCTTTTTCTAAAGCAATTTGTATATTTTATATTTTATATGTATATATTATATTTGTATATTTTAGGGCTCTCTATTTCATCAAAATCTGTGTCATTGGGAAGGTAACTGTGATTGCATGAACGTGTGAGGCATGAAAAACTTGAAATAAATCGGTTTTAATGCTTTATGAGATCCTAAAACGGCTTTAAGCATTAATACTGTCTTAATCTTTCAATTTTGCCCGCAACATGAGTCAGACCATACGACTAATTCCTTTGCCCCAGGAGGCAAATATTCCCCAATGAATTTCTTAAGGTAAAAACAAACTTATTGCGTCCTTCTTCCGGCAATTTCCTCTTTCCACAAGAAAAAATATGGTGTGCTAGTAGACCCTGTATGTACCCCTTTATTGTACAATGACAACTGCCTTTTATAATACACAATGTTTGTTGGTATTTTGGGCAGGCCTATTACTTTCTGCATATCATAGGTTATCGTTTCAAAGGTTGGATCCTTGGTTGCTCTTATCTCTATATCCTTTTTCTATATTACCTATATATCCTTTTTCGTAATTTTTAGAGCTACTTTCGCAGTCAGTAGATGTTCGTTATGTAATGTAAAGTAGATGTTTGTTATGTGTTTTCATCACATAAGTTACAGGTGTCTGTTTTCGGTGATTTTTTTTTTAGATTAAGATGTCGATAGAATTTTTTTTTGTAACTTGAATATGACGCATTTGGTTTCGATTCTGAGTTTTCGTCCAAAAATAATGTATACATTCGATGTAGTGTTAAATCCGAAACTAAAAACTTTGACTCTGATTTCGCGAGTAATGGGAAATGTATGTGGGGAATTTTGCAATATGATATTTTACTATATTTATATTTTCTTCAGACAAAGGTCTACGGACTCTAGCACCTGATTTTCCTCTAGCGTCTATAAGGTTTGGCACGGAAATCTTTTTTAGAGCTGTATCGATTCTTTTAGTTGATATTTGAAAAGTTTTAATACAGAAATGTCTGCAAACAATTTTGTTTCTAAGTTAATATAGTTGCGGGTTATTTTTCTTTTACTACTTTCCCGATTTTACTTTCTATTGATACCTTGCTGTGTTATTGTATCGCAGATAAATCCTGTTTGAGTGCTGTACGATTGCAGTTGCCAAATGCCCAACCAAAAATCAATGAATGTCTTTGGCTCAGCAGAGTTACCTTTTGCTATAGTGTCTTTTGTTTGAATCTTTTAATACTTTTTGTGTCATAAATGTCTGACCAGGAAATGTTCTTTTTCTTCCCTTCTTGAGTCTGCCTTTAAAATTAGCTCTTTTTTCCATCAATTCTTCGTTTCTCTGTTGGTTTCCATTACTGCCACTTGCTGACTTGCTCGTATCCGAATCAATATCTTGCGCATTAAATTCTCTGCCTGAATCTTCAAAGTTGGTGAAGTTTCAAGCATACAGACGTAATCTTTATCGCATGTGATCATTAAAAAACTAGAGTTTCAGAAAAAACCAAGCAACAAGTTTATAAATATCTAAAATTGGCTGTTGGTTCATTTTCGACGAATTAGAAATCTGTATTTTGTGAACTATCGCTTGGTCAGAAGTCGCCGTATTCCATCTGGCTGTTACATATTTTTGGGATAACTAAAACAACATAAAAGAAGTCCCTTGGTGTCAATAACTTGAAAAATATAGATATTCTCCAATTAATAACCTGTAAATAAACGTTACTAATTGAACGTAATTAATAGAAAATCCCTACGAATCTGCAAAAAACCCCATATTAATGATTACGACACAAAATCTTAAACATAAAAAATATTAAATCTTCTAATATATACATAAAATATTCAAGTAACAAAAAGAAAAGTAAAGTAAAAAGTAAAGTGTTTGGGTTAGAGGCGCATCAGCAACTAGGCTATTTAGCGACTGGACCTATAGCTTAACCAGCCAGCACCCCCCTCGGGCTATAAACCTTTGGTTATGTGCCTACCCATAAGTCTATCAGGAAACCTACCGACTGGCGAGTGACCAACGTAGAACACTTCTCAGAAGGTATCCGGCCTTACCCAGCCTTTAACTGGCGTGACTGAGGGGTAATTCGTAGTCGGATTTTACACTCTTGCCTAGAAACAATCACAAACATTTAGGAAAGATAAACGGACAGAAGAAAGAAAAATAACCATCCGAGCGCTGGAATCGAACCAGCTACCGCTCCAGCGCGGATTCGGCAAAGCAGACGCTCTTACCGCCGCACCAACGCGACCGGCTAACAAAAAGACAATATCTATTATTTATTCTCGGATAATAGTAAGCGTTTGAATTTTGAAGGACGTTTTTATACTTTTTTTGTTTCGATTTCGTGGCTTCAGCTTAAAATATATATATATATATATATATATATATATATATATATATATATATATATATATATATATATTAAGGGTACTTTTAGTGCCATAAATCTTATATTCTATTAGATTTTTATACAAAAGTTTGAGCGTTGGCGATGGAAATGGCATTAGTTTGTTGCCTTTTTATTGTAATTTTAGGTAGGTCAAACATTATTTTGAAAATGAACCTGAATAATTAATCTCTGCGTAGTACACTTTAGGCCACCATGAATGCTTAAGGCATCTGGATAAACTTTGATTACATTTTTGTACTTTTCAGTGCTACTTTGGAGTTCTTTGACAAAGATTACTTCAATTTTGATATATTGTTTTGTTTGAAATATGGTATATCAGGGTACGATTGTTATCTGAATTATTTCGATGTTAGAATGAACGGCTATTGCACAAAATTGTATGTCTATATTAGTTTTAAAATTGTTTTATTTTGGTTTCTGGATCACCGCACCTTTTGCAAGAAAAACAATTCCAACGCTCCCTCTTCCATAATAGTTAATTATAACAAATATTTAAATATTGTTGCACGTTATCTAGATCTATTTTATTTGTCTATCTACCTATTAAGAATCACAAAGTATAAATTAATTTAAAAATAACTTCAAATGTATGTATGTGTTAATAGTTTTTAAGATTTTAAATTTATTTTTAAGAACCCATCCTCCACCTAAGAACCCTCCACCACTTGGAGTAAGTCCATGCATTATCCATCATCAGCCTATTGAAGACCACATAGGCCTCCCTTAAAAGCTTCGACTGTGTTCGGTTCTGCGCTGCCTGCATTCAGATTGTTTTGATGCGTTTTAGGTTATCAGTCCATCTGGTGTGGTGACGTCCTCTGTTTCTGAAGGCTTTCGATCTTGGTCTCCATTCGATGATTCGTTTTGTCCACCTGTCATCAATCGCTCTCGCATCATGCTCCGTCCAGTTCCATTTCAACATGGCTATTCTTTCTATAGCATCAGTTTCGTTTGCATATTTTTGTGGTATTAGTTTGTTATTCGGTCTCTCAGAAGAACTCCCAGCAATGTCAGTTTGATTGCTGGTTGTCTCACCCGTATCTTTATAATTGTCTGCTTTGTCATTCTTGAAGTCTGTACCGTATGTGAAAATTAGGAGGGCACACTGGTCGAAATTTTTTCTCCTCAAACAAACCGGCAACTCTAATACTAATATACCAGATATCCAAATATATCGTTCATATTTAATTACTTGTTTGGTCCTAGATGGCGCATAACGCGCTGGTCGTTTTAACTTTACGTCGAAGCTTGGTCCACGGAAAATTAGTTGCTATAGGGCGTTTCACGGACAACAACCTGCTTTCTGTGCTTAGGTTTTTTAGAGCTCTTTTACTGCTTTGTTCAACTGGGTTTTTAACTGGCAATCGGGTCTGTTACCACTGTTTCATAAGATTTCTCTTCTGTAGCATCATTTCTCTTATGGATTCTGAATAGGCTTTACTTTTAGGTTGATTTATGGTTAGTGGCGTTAAGTTCCAAATTATCTATAGTACTACAGTGTTAAAGTGTTCTAGAGTTTGTTCGAGTTACTCGTTTAGGTTTAAATGTTTTGAATTGTAAGTTATATTCTGTTAAGTATCTAAAATATAGCTAATTTGTTAATGTTCAAAGTACATGGTTTTTTATATATACATTTTTTTATGTAAAATTACAAAGACCGATGAGTAATCAGAGGATAATTCATAGTAAGATTGTGCATGCCGATAGTTACTGTCAATAGATTTTGTTAGGCCGAAAGCAAGAAAATCAGGAATCTGTATATTTATGATAATAGTTTTATATAAAACTCATTTTCTAGTTGCATATAATGTGAAGCCTCAGTAATGATGCTTGGCATTGTAGTTTCCACCGCATATGGACCTATTTCCGGATTCACCGAATAATTTATTGAATCCTTCTTCTTTTACCGTACTGTTTTGGAGGGCAATAAAGCACTGAGAAGGTTACATAACTTGACGAATCTTCCACTACAATGTTCACACCTTGCAAATGCTTTTTTTAGTTATAAATGGCTAGATGATGCTGTATTTTGTTATTTTTACAATGGCTGCAGTAACACCATGTTGTGGGTCCGTTGAGGTGTATACTATGGTACACGGAACATTCTTTTTCTGAAGTTTGTTTCAGCTGTTAACATTTATACATTTTTTGACTCACCAGAAATATAAGTTCTTGTTTGTATTGTACCAATCAGTTTGTATTCCAAATCGTAGATCGATCATAGTGCTCATTTGCTCTGTAAAGCCTTTTCGTCATTTGCATGAAATCTTCTTGTTTTTTATCAATTTTATTGGGTTAATGGATATTACCCACTGAAGTTTAAAAAAAACAAGATGGAATATTTTTTCAATAATTTGTTTGTCCTTAAATTTTGTGTTAGTTAATTTTTGAAAATTATGCCAATCAAAAGTTAACGATTAGCTATTGCTGCTTTTCTTAACACATTTTCCATAACTTTTGTTAACATATCTCATGTTGATGCTACTATTTCTACACGGATGTTGTCCTCGATTTGCAGTATGGATTGGGGCTTATTTATGTAAACCTTTTCTCTAAAAAGTTTCCATTACAATATTGTAATCGCTTAATGTCGTCTGTAGTCAACAGGTCTTTGGCAATTTGAATTTTCTAGAGAAACATGCACAAGTGCTGCATAGTTATGCTTCACATCGTCTCACTGATATTTCTGGAGACTCCTCCATACGTAGAATCGCGCTATTTCTGGACCCCTAGCACCTCTGCCTCTTCCCGTTCCGAATTCTTGTAATCGCTTGAATAAGCAATATATTATC